>CM021106.1:604327874-604570229 GCA_007115665.2 Sequoiadendron giganteum
GATCTTCCACATGATTCTCTTCCCTTTTGGAGTAAGCAGTGAGATCATCCTGATACACCACCATTATAGCAATAATTAAATCTGCAAACACCACATCCATAGCCCTTTGAAAGGTTGCTCCTACATTTTGAGACCAAATGGAATTCTTACATAGACATATGCGCCCCATGGTGTAGTGAATGTTGTTTTATATTGCTCAGATTCTTTGACTTTGACCTAATTATATCCAAAAAATCCATCCATCATTGACAATAGCTCACATCCTATTACTTTGTGCAATATTGCCTCCATGTTTGGGAGAGGATAATTATCTTTTAGGGAAGCAACATTAAGATTTCTGAAATCTACACACAATCTTATGTCCCCATTCTTCTTCCTGACTGGAACCAAATTTGAGACCCATGTTGAATGTCTAATAGGTTTAATAATACCTCCATCCCTGAGCTGCTAGCTCCTCTTGCATCTTAGGTTCCAGAGTTGGGTTAATAGGCCTCTGCTTTTGTCTGAATGGCTTTGTGTTTGGCTTGAATGGAATCTCATGCTGAAAAAGATCTTCTCTATATGCCTTCAAATCCTCATAGGACCACGCAAACACATGCTTGTGCTTTCTGAGCAATGCAATCAACATTCTCCTGATGGTTGGGCTTATTTTCTTTCCAATATAAACGCTTTTTGGTGCTAATTCAGTTCCTAGATTTATTTCTTCAATATCTTCTTTCTTAACAGGTGTCTGCTTCATGAGAGAACGATCACTCCCATCATACACTCTTTCCAATGCTACAAGCCCTTTGAGAAGCTTGTTGGTTTTTAGCTGCAAAACTTCCTTCCCAAATACAGTCTCTTTCCCATCTACTTCATCCACAAAAGCATTGAAATCAATCTCCTATGCCTCATACTGATCTATACAATGAAGAAACTTCAAAAGGTCAGTATCATCATTAAAAACCTGCCAACTATATATGTTGTCAGGGATAGCAAGTCTTGTTTTGAATTCAACCTGAGACACTCTTGCCAAAGTGATATCATCCCTCTTTAAAGCTACATTAGCCAAGAAATCAGCCATCAAATTTCAGATCTATCTATCCAATCAATTGAAAATGCATGAAATAGTTCCACTGTATCCCATACAACATTTCTATATTGTTTCAGCCTCTTGTTTTTTGCAGCATACTTTGATCTAACTTGTGACACAACTAGCTCGGAATCTCCCAAGACAGTCAACAACTTAATTTTATGCTTGACAGCCACATTCAAACCAATCAGCAAGGCTTCATACTTTGCCACATTATTTGTACATTCAAAAGCCAACAAAAATGAATATTTAAATGTTGTACCTTCAGGTGATATGAAAACTACTCTAGCTCCATTACCTTCTTGGCTGCAAGCCCGATCAAAATACATTTTCCACACACCTTGTTGATGTCTAGAAACAAGCCTATCAATTGGGTCAGTATTCACTAATTCTGGCTGAGACAATTCTACTCTAAAACTCCCTAAATCCACATCACAGAAGCAATTAAGTTGTTCTTGAGGAACACACTCAACAATCTGATTCACCCTTGGTTCTCTATACAATTTTACTTCTTCACCATTAACTGGTATTGTGGCATATGATAAATCAAATTGCACATTACCTCCAACTGCTGCAGTCCATTGTCTTGACAAAAACATTCTAAACTGAGGAGGTGTATCAATCATAGTTATATCAATATTATGGGTTGCATGTGGGTAGGTTGCTAATTTCACTTCTACATCTTTCATAATCCCCACAACTGGGACAGGCCTACTATCCATGGCATAACATTTACCACCCTCAATATCTATCCAACCAAGTTGTTTCATCACCCCTACTGACATGATATTCATAGAAGCACCTGAATCTATCATGCAATTTCTTGCCAATTTACCATTTATGAGTAGGGTAGTAAAAAATGGATCAACTTGTGGTGTATTCATCAATGCAACATTTAGGCAAACTTCTGAAACTTTTATCTTTCCTTTCCTATCAGCAATTCCAAGATTCTCTTTTTGTTCAAAGTTTATATTTTGATTCCTCCCACTAGATATTAATTGAATAGCACTTTCCCTATACTCTTTAATTTTCATCATTTCAAGTAATGGGACAGACATTTTTACCTGGGATAAAGCTTGCATGAAATCAAAAGATGCACTTTCAGCTTTGATCGCCTTCTTTTGTTTTGCTAACTCTCCTTTGTTCTCCTCTTTCTCCTTTTTGGATGTCTGATCTATCTTCTGTTTGTCCTTGGGAAATTCTTTACTTTCTTCTTTAGGGACATATTTTTGTTCTTTTTTATCAGAGTGCTCATCATTTGTCTTTTTTGATATTTGATCAGACATCTTTTTATCTTTCAAGAATATTCCTCTTGGAACACCTTCATTCTCATTCACTGTTCTATTCCTCAACCAATACTTGCTTTTAGCCTGCTCAACTGCTGCAATAGTCAATCTTTTAATTTCTTCCTTAGTTGGTCTTCTCATATTTCCCCTACTAGTCTGATATGATGTAGTAGGAGGACCTTGTTCATCATCACTTTTTTCATAGTCAGAAAAAATTTGTTGTTTTGCCATGTGAACATTGTATTTCTGGTGATCAGCATCATATTCATATCCTCCTTCTTCCGAAGATGAATACCCCTGCTCAGCAGAGTGAAGAATGTGGGAAGTTAAATAGATATTATGGTCTTTTTCATTATAATTTTCTGATATGTCTTTTCCTGACACTGACTGAGCTACAACACAATGCTTTGAAGAATGTGGCAAGTCACAAACTGAACACCAAGGACTATTATCAACCATGTATGCCCCTCTCTTCTTTAAAGGATCAGGTGTCTCTTTATTTCTCAGCCTATCAATCACTGGCTTTCCGTCTCTCCAATTTGTATTATATGGCATGTCATGTAATCTTGGCCTTTCAATTCTATATGTGTTTTCCTGTTTATTTGGAGCATATTGGGGAACCCTTGGGTTATCCCTCTTAGCAATCATCCTTGCAGCCTTCCTATTATTTTCAATAGTGAGTGCTATCCTTTGAGCTTTAGCTAAATTCCTGGGACACCTGTTCCTAAGCTCATATCCAGTCTTAGGATCAAAAGCTTTTAAATAAATACTCAATGCAACAGGATCAACTAATTTGGATCTAGGAGGTATCTTATTATGCAACTTAGAAAACCTCTGGTTGATGTCATAAGCTAACTCATTTTGATGTTTCTGAATAGTGACCAATTCATGCAAAGCAAATTCTGGTGCATATCAATTTCCATACTGCTCAAGAAAATGTTCATAAAACACATGAATAGAATCAACATAGGCTGTTGGAAAACCATTAAACCAATCTCTGGCATCTTCAATCAGTCACATCATAAACAACCTCATCTGCATATCTTCATATTGCATATCCAAATCTTGCATAAAAGCATTAAAGCTCCTTAAATGTTCTTCAGCTGTAATCGCACTACTTCCTGTGAACTTAGTTACGAGGCTTCTGCAACTGTTGTCCATAGGATAAGGACATATTTGAAATCCAGCCAAATCAAACTGCCTAATCATGGTTGTGTATTGTGGAGGAGGTGGATTTTGGTAATTTTGATGCTAGTACAATGGATTATTATTCGCCACATATTGCTGACCTTGTAGGGGTACATATTGCTGATAAGGAGGTAGCTGAACACCTTGACGTTGTGGTGGAGCATTTTGATGTCTATTTGGCTGATTTTGTTGGACTTGTGGGGCTTTTGATGGGCTTGCATTATTGTTACCCTGCCTATGAGGTGGCACATATTTATGCAAATTAGCCATTTGAGTACTGAATTGAGCTTTCCTCAATTTCAACTCTTCAAGTTCTTTGATTGCTTGGAGCCTTTGCTCATATTCTATTTTGGCTCTCTCATGTTCCAGTCTTGCATTTATTTCATCTTGAGCCATATGTTCATAGTTCTCCTCAGAGGCTGCTTCATAGCCAAGTCCATCCCGATTCTCTTCAAGAAATGCCATTTTTTGATCATATTCATGTTGTCTCTTTTCCATTTCAGCATCACATTCAGCCATGAATTCCTTAACCTTCTTAGGGTCTGGTCGATAGAAAGGATTCCTCTGTTCCTCAGGAGTACAAGGTTCTCTAGAAGGACTGTTTTCATTTGCTAGTGTACCATATGAATTATGTGTCTCTAATGGTGCTTTTGATGTTTTGTTTTTACTTGCTGGGCCTATATCATCAGTCACCTTCTTACCCTTATCATTCTTTTGAGTCCATTTATTTTTGTCATTAGGACCATCACCATCTTTATACAAAGACCTTCTTCCTTGCATGTTGTGAGCAATTGTGATAATCTGAACTCTAAGATGATTCCTTTCTGATGTATATTTCACTTTATCAGTTTTAATGCACTTGTTCATTTAGAGTTGCCACTCACTTTCTCCAAAAGTGAGAAAATTCTGTAATTTATTGTTCCCAGTGGAGTCCTTTGTAAAATACTGACTCTATGATGAAGGCTCAGGTTCAGTTTAATGCTCCCCAGTAGATTCGCCAAACTGTTAGGTCTCAAAAATGCAAGTTTTAACCACGAGAGGTTGCCAAGCTCTCACAACATTTTTGGCCAATGTAGAAGGCCAATTAATACAATTGAATCTTCTGCTCTTTAGGCTCTGTTGAACCTAGGCGGGTGCGCCTGCTTGAGCAATCTATCCACAATGGCAATTGGAAGTGAATAGATAAAATCACAACTACTACTCCTACTGCATAAAAGAAAGAATTTAAAAATGTTGTTTTTTATGAAATTTATCTTCAGGGCTGTGATATATCAATGCCTTCTATCCACATGGGCAATGGAGTCAAAAATCGACAACTGTATATGTTTCCCTCTTTGGCTTAACTCTAGTTGTTGGGCACTTTGAAAATTCTATGACTGGCATAAAACTTCACTAAATTTATGACTTGTATAAACTGTGCTGGAATGTTTCTTCACCTGGTTCTTCTTTAACTATCCAAAAGAAATCCTTAAATTACTGTGACTTATTCAAATGAATTTAAATCTGACTTGCAGACATCAATCAACTAAATCACACAAAATGAGAGTGCACTTTGATAAATTAGAAATATACTTGATATGTTGATTTAAATGATTAAAGACCTCAAGTTGGAGACAACCAGATAAAGAATATAAATTAATATATCACAACAACTGAATACCAAAAAGAATTCATCAGTTAAAATATTTTCTCCATTGATCTGTTTCAAGAAAGTTTGTACATTATTTGCATTTCCTAGTTTTTATTTTTTGCAAAAATCTAACTTCTAACTCCTGTCCCCCCTCCAATTGATTTTTTCAATTCATTTATACAACATATCTCAAAGGTCGCGACCTTTCACTTTCTTGTTACAACCGCTTGTATCCATTGACAAAAATTAAAATATTTAATTAAGTTGCCTTATCGGCAAATTAAATATTTTCAAACTATAGTTCTGCATTTTTCATTTTATTTTATTTGTCATACTTTACCCGCTCTTTATATTTTACTGGCCAAAGCTTCCTTTATGTTTACCGCTCAACTGCGGGCTTTATTCTGTCTTCTGGCGGTATCGCGGCTTGTCTGTCACAGTTCGCATCCCTTCCACCGCTCTACCACGGTCCATGCTTTAACTGTCGGCGGTTCTACGGTACCCGACATTTACTGTCTCCCTCGCCATCCACCGCACCACCGCGGTCTGTGTTCTAACCGTTAGCGGTACCGCGGTGACCGGTCTTAACCATCGCTTCACTGTTAACCTCTCGTCCACTGCGTTGTCGCGATCTTCGTTCTGACTGGCTGCAGTATCCCGGTAACCGCTGGTTGACCTTGCTAACCGTTTACTGCGCCACCGCGGTGACTGTGCTAGCCACGCGCGGTGTTGCGGTAACGGTTATCTCGACTGTTCCTTACCGTTAACACTGCAGCTTCCTTGACCTGGTTAAATGTTTACCGTGCTATCGCGGTCACTGGCTCAACTGCCAGAGGTAACGCAGTAGCCTTTGTCCATTACCACCTCCAACTGTTGTCTTCGTCCACTGCGCCACTGCGGTGTGTATTCTGACTGATCGTGGTGTAGCGGTAAGCTCTTATCATGACTATGCTTAACCGTCACTACTATACCGCGAGCCAATTTGCAAAAGGCCGCGGTAAAGCAGTGAAGGCTATGAGGGGCAAACGGTGGCAGTATAAGGTATTTTAGCATTATGAATGGGGGTAAAATGAATTATTAGGAAAAGATAGGAAAATAACGAGTTTAAAAGAGTAAAACCCCTTAGCTTTTTAATGGAAATTTTTGATTCTAAGAAGCAGCAAACCCTAATTTTCTCCAAAAAAGTAGAAAAAGCTGACATCTGCGTTTTGTTCAGAGGCACATTCTGGATGAAACCATTTGCTTAGATTTTGCAAACCTTGAAGTTTCATTGAAAAAATAGCCACTTGAAGTTTCTCTGAAAAAATTGTGATATGGGTTTTGTCTAGAAAAATATTTGAGATAGACCCAAAAGATTAGAAATTGTAAATTTTGAAGTTTTCTCTGACATGCAAAATAAAAAGCAGTTGCTGCAAACCTTGAGGAAACTCTTCAAAAATTATCCAAAAGATCGAACTAGTATAAACCAGCGCGCTGAAAATTGAAAGTAATGGCCTCCTTCTTCAAAGATTTGATGTTCTGGATGAAAACATATGAAAAAGCAAGCCTACTTGAGTGCTGATCTGAAAATTTATTGAAAACCCGGCAAGTTAAACTCTTGAATCTTGAAAATAAGGGTTTGAAGTTGCTGCTTTGTTTCTCTTTGAAGACCACCTGCAAGAAAATAATGAATAATGAAACACAAAGTTGCCTTAAATAAGCTTTGCCTTGGGAAAACAACTTTCTTTTGCCCTAATTCTTCAAAACCCTAATTCAAGTTTGTTTAATGAACTTAGACTTTTGTCTTCATCTTCAATTTCTGAAATTTTCAAAAATTTGACTAAGGCATTGGAAGTTGGGCGCCCTTCTTGGCTGGAGGCGACTATTTCACTCAGACTCAAACCATTTTTCTTATCATTTTCAACTTTTCAATTTTCCACCCTAGTTTGATTCTGATTTCCGGCCTCTAGATTGATCTAATGAACATGTTGAATGTTTCATCATAGAGCTTGATCGAATCTGACAAAGTTTGTTAGGAGGAGACTTTTGATGAAAACTTCGTTTGACCCTTCAAAAAGTCGGGTGCCTCTCTCCTCTAGGGGCGCCCACTTTCTCCAGTGTTAGCCATTTTCATGATCTTCAAATTTATGCTTGTCTTCTGACCTTCAAATGAATTCATGATATCTGGCGTTGTACTTGTCAGATTGACTGGCTGTCAAGTTCATAGCTTAGAAGATTCTGGTAGGGGTCTCCTGGACACTTCATCTCCGAAAACTAACATTTGGCACCTCTAAACCCTAGGCGCCCTTCTTGATTGGATGTGCCCATTTTCTCTAGAGTTAGTTTTTATTTTGAGTTTTTCACTGTTGCTTTCGACTTATGTCGTTTCATTCACTTTTCCCTCCTCTGTTCAGCCTGCGAGATCTGATCACTGCCTGCTCCGACGGATGTGCTGATGATTGCGTTGGATAGCTTGATCAAGTCTGACGAAGTCATGTTGGAGGTGCCTTTAGCAAATTTCATCATTAAACCTCTTAAAATCTTGGGAGCCCTTCTTCTCCAAGGGCGCCCATGTTCATCAGACTTAACCAATGTATCTGTTTTTTTTACCTTCAGAGTTGCATTCTATCTTCAGCTTGAAACTCCTCTGCTTAAACTCGGATTCCGGATGATTGTGTGATCGAATGACTATACTGTCAGACTCTCTGCGGAGTTGGGATGAATCTGAACAACATTGCTTGGGAGCTCCGACTCTGATTCCATTATCTGGTTCCTTGAAAAACTGGGCGTCTATTCTCTTCAGGGGCACCCATGGCTGGCAGACTTAGAAACAATTTTGAGATTTTCAAATTTCTTTCCTCGTTTGACATGTTTGCCTTGGTCTCGACTGCTGGATACAAAAAATTTCTAAGGCATGGGAGTATGGGCACCTTTCTTGACTGCAGGCGCCTGGATTCACCAGAGTTGGACAAATTTTTGCATTTTTAAAAATTTTCAGCTTCTGTTTGACGCTTGAACATCTGATTCTGACACCTTGCAGCCGATTGACCTCCATTGATAACCTTGATTCTCAAGAAGAAGCTTCTAAAAACGTAGAATAGACCCACTAGGGCAAAACTGATATTTTCGTGATTCTGGTTGCACCAGCTTGATGAAGAAGTATTTTAAGCCAATCAAAATCAATCTCAACCCTAGAAGCCAAACTTTCTATTTTTAGAAAATTTTGCAAGTATCCATTTCGAAAGAAACCCAAAAAATCCAAGAAAAAGTTTCTATTTTTAGAAAATTGCTAAAAATAGAAATTTTCGTAAAATTTAGGTTTGAAAAACTGAAATCTGGGAATTGTTGATTTGGTCGCTCTGAGTCGACGCAGATTGTCAGATTTTGAAAATTTTAAAGTTTTGACCCCCATGCATGACATACAGACCCCAATTTTGACCTTTTTGACAGATTTAACAGTATTTGGACTCATTTCTTCAACATGCCTAAGTGTAGCAAATTTTTTAATTTGGGGTACAACACATTTGTTGAGTATTTGCCGAGTTTTCCCCGAGCCAATTTTTTTGGGCTTGCCAAGTACTCTCCAATTCCGAGTATGTAAACTATGTTTAAAATGGTCAAAATCTGAAGATTGTTCGAAGTTGAAAATTCGAAAAAATAGAAATTTGCATGTCATGCATGTGGGTCAAAACCTCAAAAATTTTAAAATCTGAAGATCAGGGTTTGCTTCGAGCAACTTTGTCTACAAACTCAGATCTCAATTTTTCGGCCCTAAGTTTAAGAAAATTTTCTAAAAATAGACTTTTTTTGAGTTTGTTGTATAATGGATGCTGGTAAATTTTCTAAAAATAGAAAAACCCTAAAAAATAGGAACATGACGTCTGCAACCCAAACTGATTTTGATTGGTTGATTCTGCATCCTGACCAGGTTGGTCTTGTCAGAATTATCATATTGTCAGTATTTCTATCATGGGTCAATTCTACTTTTTTGGATGTTGAAGCATGAGCTCTGGGGTCATGGAATGTCCGTTACCCAGTTTGCCCTAGTATTCATTTGTTGATTAGGTTTAGGGTTGCTTCTTTCCACATGATTGTTCTTTTTAATTAAGTAATCTTGATTTGAAATCTGCATTCACCATATTAAGAACATTCCCACACACACATATATTTGTTAGCATTAATATCTAGATATCCAAAATATAAGCATAATCATAAATGCAATTTAACAAGCAAGAGGAGTGCCATGGGTGGATCCGCCTTGAAGCCTTCAAATAAATCTCAAGAGGTTGTCCATCCCAATCCTTCTTGCCCAGTGGCTTAGTACCTACATACTCCATTCATGGCAACACCTCGAAGACACTCATCCTATCAGGGGGAGAGGAATCATGGAATCCTTAAGTAGCCTAAGGTCTACCACCTCCTATTCGCCCAATCCCTAGTCAAGGGCCTAAGGGGCTGCAAGGCCCAATCCCTTGTCTAGGGCCTAAGGGGCACAAGCTTAGGTGGGACCCCCAACCTTCTATAACCCAATCCCTAGTCAAGGGCCTAAGGGGCTGTAGGGCCCAATCCCTTGTCTAGGGCCTAAGGGGCTGAAAGTGGGGTTTTTAGACAATCTACTTAAACCATGGTTCACCCTTTCTGATAGGGTTACAAGCACAAAGAAGACAATCTTTACACGATCAGCTATATTTGCATTCATCCAAGATCTATTTCATGCCTATAATCAAATATATTTTCATGTATCAATGATTCTTTAAGTTCATTATTTTCTAGAATGATTCTCATTATGATAAGATTAAAGAAAGCATTATATCAATAATCAAATTAGCAATATCTATTTCTTATATTCAAAATATGCTAAATATTATTGCTAAGTGAGTACATCACCTGAGTTGCTATATCTCTCCATGTTTCCTTACTCGCCTCCTTCAACCTTATACTAAATTGATCATAAGATGAAGACAATTCATAAATATATAATCTATTTATGTTTATATTAAAGAGTCATCATTACTTATAAGTATCATTATTGCATAATCATGTATATGTATTTATATCGATACATATATACTTTATATACATATACATAATTAATCTTTTACTTATATCCATTAGTATATATATATATGTGTGTGTGTGTGTGTGTGTGTGTGTGTTTATATAATTATTCCTTCCTTATTCATATATATTTTTTATTTATTGAATATTATTCATTAGAAAATTTATCAATATCTATGCATATATACTTCTATGCCTATTAAATTATATATATATATTAAATGACTATATTCCAATGCATAACAATCATTGTTGCTGCTGTTCTAAATTGCAGATTGTATTTTCCCCCTTCCTTATTTTCCTTCCTTCTATTTATACCATTCAAGGTAGGTGACTCATGGGGGGAATGTATTGTTTGGTGAAAGAAGTGACTTTTCATAAAATACATCCCTTTGTTAGATTTAATTGCTGCCTTTATTATCACAATAATATCTATTTTTAAAATAATATATTATTACTATAATTATGATATTTCAGATTTCTATTTATTTTATTATTTTATTTTGATGTTTTATTGAACATATTTTAACATTAAAGTATAATAATAAAACAATTTGCTAATATCTTATTATCATTTTATTCTAATGCATTACAATCTTTGGTGTGTAATGATTATAATATTTATTTATTATTATTATTTTTGATATTAAGTTATTTAATAATAGAATGTAATAACAATAATTTGCCTATATATTATTATTATATTTTTATATTGATATGATACACATTTATTTTATATTTTAATATTAATATTGCTATTTATTTTATTTATTAATTTATTTGTATTTTAACACTTGGTCTTTATAGTTCTGCTATTTCGGGGACATGACAGGTCATCAATGGAGGATAGCTAACTACCAGGTCTCAAAATCAAGGTTTCAGATGTTGCACATATCACTAAACAACGAAGGATGCTTAGGAAACGATGCATGAGCGAGGAGATTTAAAGATTGAAAATGCCCCTACTAGCCAGGGGCACCCAAGGTTTCCAAGGTACAAATCAACTTTTCGGGAATTGTCACTTCCGAGAAGTCCTCTCCAGAATGCGTGTAGCTTCACGATGAACGTACCAGCCAGTCAAGGAGATCTATCTAACGCTTGAATTTGAAGATCAAATGAAGAACGATGAAAGATGAAGGGAGACGAAAGTAGTCAAAATTTGACTAACATTGAAGGGGAAAAGTGCCCCTGCTAGCTAGGGGTGCCCAAACTTTTGAGGCAACAAATGCAACCTTTTTGAGAAAATGACGTATAAGATGTTTGTCTCAGACTTGATCAGGCTTTGCAACGAGTTTGTTAGTGGATTAATCAGAGTTGCTAGATTGTCGGAATGAGCAGTCAAACAGAAGGATTTAATCATAGTCAAAATGAAAGTCAGAGCACAAAAGCACCCTTGCTAGCCAGGGGTGCCTAGGGTTTTGATCCCTCAAATGCAGTTGCTAAGGTTTGCTAAAATTTTCATCCTATTCGGAATTCTTCAAGCTTTCTGTTGAATATCTCAGCCTAATCAGAAGAATTCTCAATAGTCGATAGCCACAGATTGAGCGAAAAACGAAGCACGAAAGTTGTAACAATGGTTTAGTTTGGCAATAAAAGCGCCCCTGCTAGCCAGGGGCACCCAAGATTTTAACATGCCAGATGCAGTTTTGAGGGTTTATGCTCTCTAAGAGATCATGTTCAGTTTTGATCCAGCTCCGCAGTGAACCTGTCAGCCAACTTAGGAGATCTTTCAAGTGTCGGGAAATGCAAACTGAAGGGAGGTGAAAATTAAGTTTGAACTTTGAAGTGATGAAAATCTTTGAAATTTTTCTAAGTTTGATAAGTAAAAGCGCCCCCGTTGGCCAGGGGCGCCCAGAGTTTTGATGGCCCAGAAGTCAGAATTAGGGTTTGCAACCTCAAGAAGTTCCTTTTCAGTTTTGATCCTGCTCTTCAACAAGACTGTCAGCCAATCCATTGGATTTGTTAGTTATTCAGCAACAGTGATCAAACAGAGACTTTGGTGACGTTTGTAGAGGTTTGAAAAATGAAAAATTTCAAAAAGTTTCTCTCGAAAGTTGGCATCCAAAGTCAAACTTTGACTTGAAGATATTTTTGAGGTGAATGTGTAGGCGAATGTGCATGCTCTAGCCGCCCTAAAATTTAGGGATTTAAGAACTAAACTCAAACTGATGAGAAGACTTCAGTTCCACCTCTAAATTGAAATGAAACTATGTCCTTCCTCTCTTGCATGATAATTGATGCCTATTTGAAAATGTCTTCATTTTGTTGACTAAAATGGAGGTCCAATGAGATCGCTTCATCCTAAATTTAGGAATAAATTAGTTGAGGTGCCTCCATTCATGAAAAATTATTTAAATAAGCATTTAGGTGTCCATTTTCTTCATCATAGGTTGAGGACGAGCTCATATTTTCTCATGCAAACAGGATTTGGGGACATTAAAGAATATATTTTTCAGATTTCTTCGAAGATTCAAGATCAGATTTTTCAGAGGAATATTTTTCCCTCAGCTATTTTAACAAGGCATCAGTTTTCAAGAACAGGCGATTGGCTTCTTCAAATTTTAGCAATTTCGGTCCTCATATTTTTGGCTTCTCTTGAAAATCAACAACTTTTTCTTCGAAGCTTCTACCCTAAATTTTAGGGTTTTCTCTTTTTTTGTCTTTTTTCTGAAGTTGATCAACTGGGTTTATTATGCACAAAATTGGCAAGAAAACCCATGTTCCAGAATTTTTATCCACTTCGGGCTGAAAATTGAAGGCTTTGCATGGTGGGCAAAAAGGCATCTTTCTCAAAATCTGGCCATCTACGTTCGTTCAACACAGCATTGTCTACAAAACCCATGTTTCAAAATTTTTCAAGAAAATTGCCACAATACGTCCTATTTTATGGTTTCCGGAAAAAAAGTCATCATTTCAATTGTGTTACCGAATCGTGGGTCTGAGGCAGCCGTTTTCGAAACAGAATCGGGTACGAAACGGACAAGAATCGTTTTTTTGACTGTGGAAACGATTCGAAATTCACACAATGTTTCTAGGTGTTTCCGGCGATGACGTGGCGATTCAAAAGCGAATTTGAGACCGTTTTGAACTTTTCGTTTCACTTTTTGCATAAAAAAAAATGCATTTTACGGCAAATTTGCATGATTTGAATGGATTTCGCATTACATTTTGCGGATTTCGTGTTTCATTTTGTGTGTAACAACCCCCAAACCGGGTAAACAAAATTTTTCTAACATTTCACTTCAAACTTATAAAAGTAACAAGTAACAGAGTCATTACAATAAAATTCTTCCTTTCTTTATTGATAAATGCTTGCAAGTTACAATATATATATTTCCACATGAATTCCATTTTCATTGCAATTATAAATCAGATTACAAAAGTAAAACAATTACATACATAGCTCGTAAGCTTTTGCACAAATAGTAATAAGATGGTCCAGGTTCCCTTCCTTTCAAATCTTGGTGTAGCTATCGCCTATTGTGGAGGAGAAACATCACTCAGGCGCTTTTCCGCCAACCACGGATTGTTAATGCGGTCCCCCGCACATCTATCATTCAATAGATGGCCCTCCCTTCAAACGAAGAGATTGGTAAAGTAACCGGCTGCGACAACCCAACTGAGCATAGTGTTGTGTCCTATACATCTAGAACTTGTTATTTCACAATCCCGAACTAGCATGATGGATCACAATGAACTGACAGTATAGTCTCGACTATCTCACATCTAAGTGGATGTCGTACCTTCTACTACTTTGGCCAAAGTATTCACATTCAGTACTTCGAATGAAGGTCATCTATCATATACACTACTCAGGGCCGATTTAACTTAAGGCTATCTTACACTACGCATAGGTATCGTCCTTTACTTTTGGATAATCTTTTATCCTAGACTAACCTACAACATTTTTCTAAGAGATTACACAAGATAGGTATATCCTGTTTCAGATTACCTACCTTTAGACATTCTACTTCCATAGCTACATAAGGGAGGTATATCCTGTTTCAGACAAACTACCTTCAAACAAACTACTTAATCAGGAATTTGGAATACACTCAACAAGGGTCCCTCGGGTAACTCCTAACATGGAATCCTTTATCCATGGAGTACATAGCTTTTCCTAGTTAACCTACTAACTTTAAAGCTTTACACTACCTTGCTATTGGTTGCACCCTCGACCTAGTATTTAATAACTAGTTCCTCTTTTCCTTTATATAAGGAATCAAGCAGTATTCAAGTAGATTCATTTCAAACATTCCCTTTATAACATGGACTAGCTATTCTTCCATAACAAGCTATAAACATGCTTTTCTCTTATAAACAAGTCAATCCCAAGGTTTCAAGCTAATCTTATGAAATCAAGTTATTTACCTTAATAACATGCCTTCTCTATGAAATTAAGTATTTCCTTAATAACAAGCTATCCTTTCTCAAACAAGCTTTCCTTTCACATACAAGCTTTCCCTATGTAAATAAGTTATTTCATAATAGCAAGCTATTCTTATTCCAACAGAATTTCTTTTTATACTTTCCTATTTTACTTCCTTTCACAAAGTAAATTCTAGTTCAAGCAGATCAATTAACATACAGAATTAATCAAGACATTTAACATGCCTGTTTCCTTGCTGTAAATGATTCCAGTCTGCAGCTGCTTCACTTCCTTCTGTAATTTCACTCCTCTCAATTCTGGTTTCTATTACTGGTTATGTATTTTATGCTTGCAGCATATAAATACCAGTCTCTCAGAAACGGTGATGGGATATATGCAAATTGGCTCTCAGCAAATGCAATACAGCCATGACAGAGTAAGGCTCTCAACAAATGCTTCTACAGCAATGACAGAGTATGGTTATCCAACAAATACTTCTACAGCAATGTCAAAATATGGCTCTCAAAATGCTTCCACAGCAATGTCAAAATATGGCTCTCAAAGGAATTCGTTTTTAAGCAAAAACAGATAGGAAATTCGTGTCCATCACAATGAGAGAAAATCCTCTACTTATAGGTTTCGAATTGTCATGCTTTCTACATTTTAGGCATGAGAATTCGACACCTTTCTCATTGAAAAAGTCAAAATATGCAGTGGCAGTAATCTAGCAAGATACTCAGCAAAATAAGAGATGATTCGACTTGCAACCAGGAAGAATTTTTCAATATCCACATGTTAAAATGCGAATGAAAGCCACCTACGAGTGTTACTCATCCAGGGCGTCAAAAATGGCGGATGAAATTTACTTCAGAAGATGTCCAAGGCAAATTGCGCCCCATCTGGCCCTTTTTCTCAGCCTTCTCACGTTTTCGGGATGGCGTTCTAAGAATGGCCGCGACCTGGTCTTCCGCCATGAGCTTACAGTCGCGCGAGTTTCCTCTTTCAAAATTTCGATTATTCATTTCAATATTTTGGCGTATGAATATTTCCACAATTTCTCAGCTTATTGAAAAATCATTACAAAGTATATGCTAAAGCTTATTGTCCAATGTTTTAAATTACATTTATTTTTCAAGAATAAACTTCATACGAATTTCAAACAAAAGACTATAAAAGTCATATATATATTTTACTCACGGTAAATATATATTATTTGCCAAATGACTATACAAGTCAAATTAAATTATTTTCCAAGGTAATATTTATTTAAAATATAAACAAGATATTACATTTATATTTTTCCATTATATTAAATATAATATCATATTATAGTTTTATTTACTGTATTTAAATATATGTATATATCTATATAATATTTAAATATTACTATAGATATATCTATATATTTTATTCCAGGTAAAACTATAATAATGTTTATATTAAATATAAATGTATAATCACATTCAAATATTTACATTTAAATATATCTATACATATTTGTACTTAATTATCCAAATACGTGTATTACAAGCCAGTCAGCATACCCTTAATACACGTATTTGTACAAACATGTATATATACGTTTAACTGTAAATTCCAGGCATCAATATAAGGTTATAACAACATTATAGCTAGTGTGCATATGTTTATAGGTGTGCCAGCCATGTATACGTATCTGTATGTATGCCATGTCGACACATGTGTATGGCATAATAATTGCCCATCATACATATGTATCGACATGTCATGCGTGTTGTTACATACATATGAGTGGTACATGTATACGCATATACATCCTGTCTATACCACACTTATCAGTTCACATTTCACATTCAAGGTTCACAGAATAGTAAGTCAGTCAACAATTAACACCACTCATAAAGCATAAAGAAGTAATCCAAAACTCCTAAGCCTAAGGATGACTTATTACGACAACTCAATCTGACTCAGTTCCCAAAACCCTTAGTGAAGTGTGTGTATGCTCAACTTGATCAACTTTATCGGTTACCCGACCAAGCCCCTCTCCCGAGTGATGTCTCCCTTCCGCCTAGAGGAATAGTTCCTGTTCCTGCATCCATTGCCACAAAACCACGGAAGTTACTTGTTCATAACATTTGCAGTACTTATACAAACATATCAAGTTTAAAGCAAGATTCATTATCCTGATATTCACATATATGCAGTATTTTACCATGAATTACATCAATTGAAATAACATCAAATGAAACAACGTCAAATGAGCTAACATACATATTGATAACAAGGTGCAAGCATCTACAGATTTCACATTACATTCATTTCTACCTTTTATATCACTAGTAAATAGTAACCTCATAATTCGGGATGTAACATTGTGTTAACTGGTTTCATTTCGCTTTCTATAAACGGCAGCATTGCAAAAACAACACGGCCCCGCGACCTGCAAACTTGACCTACAAAACGCGATAGGAAGAGGAAGACGCTAGTGGAAGAGGATGATGCAAATGCCGGAAGACGTGATTGCACAAAGAAAACGCGGCCGAGAAAGGAAAACGTAGAGGTAGGGTTTTCCGTTTTGTTTTGCATTTTTTTATTTTCGTTTTTTAATTTTTTTCTTTTTAAAAAAAATCCTTATCAACTATAAAAAACCTCCATACATATTTTTAATTTTTTAATTTTTATCTATAAATAATAAGACTATGAAATAATGTAAACATAAATATTAAATAGTTTTTGTTTATTTTGATATTAATTTTTGAATGTTTTAGACTTCATTATTTCATAATTTTAAAGATATATATAAATTTAAAATTTTCACATATTTCATAATCTTAATATATAATAATTTAAAATTTAAAATTAATATATTTAATTTTATTTTAAAAATTATATAATCTCATAATATAAATATATACAATTTAATATTTATTATTTTACTTATAATTTTACATTTTTTAAAATATTATATTCATATATTATAATTAGATAATTTTAAAAATTTATAATTTAATGTTTAGATTTACAGTTTAGCATTTTAGATAATAAGTTTCTTATTTAATTAATTAATTTAATTAAACTTTTCTTAACAATTTTTAAATTTGAAATTGCTACTTGCAGGTTTATCATGGCAAATAGTTCAGCTTCCATCAGCAATACTAATCCCTCATTCAAATTTGACCCGACTTCGCCGCTATGGAGACATGTAGAAATAATAGAGCAAGTTCCAGGTGAGGGGACATGTGTTTGGATATGCCCCGGGTGTGAAAAGAAACACACTAGTTCCTACAGTCGGGTGAAAGTGCATTTGTGTGTTGTTACTGGGAAGGGAATTAAACCATGTCCAGGAAAAAATAAAAGTACTTGTACCATCTCACATAACAACACGATCTATTGCAGAGCAAGAGGAAGTAGATGAAAGGGTTCAAAATAGAATGGGGCATCCATTGAGTACAGGAAGGGGCTCAAAGATGGCATCTACTTCATCTCACACACATATTGGTTGTCCTGACATTGTAGTAGAAAGCCATCCCTTTTTGAGAGTGAATGAAGTTGAAAATGTCAATGAGGCTAATGTTTCAAAAAGAACAAAGGGACCGTTGGAGAAGGCATTTAATAATGATGCAAGACAGTTTGCTGAAATATACCAAGCCAAATTTTTTGCTTTTTCAATTACAACAAGGATAGCAGCAGTACACAATCGTTAGGGTTAGCATTTAAAACCAAAGGATGCTGAAATAACTCGACGTCAAGCATGTGCTTTCCAAACCGAGACGGAGTGGGAGCTACCATATGACGGAGATGTTAAAGATGCTGAATTAACTCGACGTCAAGAATGTGCTTTCCAAACCAAGATGGAATGGGAGCTACCATATGACGGAGATGCTAACTATGCTGAAAGTAAACTCAACACCAAGTATGTGCTACCCAATTCCAGAGTGGAAATGAGGCGACCATATGGCGGAGATATACAGAAATACAATGCAGCTTCAGAATGTAAAGTAAGATTAAGAGAAATGCTGACAGTACTACTGTTCAGCTTACAAAATATCAGAAGATGCCTGCAATAAACAAGATTAGAAGCTCTCCACTGCTGCAGTAATAGATATGATCATTCCAAGGTTAATTATGACCTTCCAGATACAACTCTTCACCAAAATGCAGATTACTCAAGACTGATATAACAGAACAGCAACGTAATATGCATAACCAGCAACCCTAGAATCCACTAAAATGCTCACAACTCACTCAATACTTGCCAGAATGACATGAGACCTGATGCAAACGAAAGCTATAATGATGGCAATGAGGACTAGACCAAGAAACAGCTAACAAATCGAAGTATTCTTTTTTCTAAACATTTGCCAGGCAGACCAGAATGGTGCGGCCAATAGAGAGAAGCGATTTTGCTTTTAAAAAATAAACACTCAATATTAAAATCTGAATCTTTGCAAGAAGGGTCGCCCCTATCAAGGAAACTCAATGAATCAATACCCAGAACGACTGTATTTTTATTTTCAGATTTATGAGTGAAACTACAGATTCAGCTTGACTTCAGCAACTTCAAAATGAGACTGAAATGCAAATCTAGAACTCCAAAAATGCAAGATACTCAACTGAAATGCAAGACAAACCTATTACAAACTATCTCTCAACTAGTTGCTATCTTTCAAGCAAGAAGAAGAGCCAAGCTAGGAGGCATTCATTCCTCGAAGCAATCCCAAAGCCATTCCGGCAGCATAACAATATCATAAAACATAAGATAATCCAAAAGAAGAGAAGGAACCTCCTTTATAGAATGAAGAGAAGACTCTGGAGGCTTCTAGAAAGTGTGCCCTAATCCCAAGCTGCTTTTAGGTTTAATCTTTGACCAAAACTCTTTCTTCAAAATGGCGTACCTTCCTTGAGAGATATAAATCACTTCTCTTTTTTTAAATAAAATATAAACTCCTTCAAATAGGCGTCCATTTTCCCTTGAGCAATTATAAACTTTAGGAATATAAAAATATTTCCTTCATGAGAAAATACCCCTCAAAGTCCCCTTCTTTAAAACAACTGTTAAGTTATATCACTGGGCCAAGGGTATGTTTAAAATAAAAGATTTTGACTTAAAATAATTTATTTCTCCAAAATGAACCCCTTAAGCCAAAATGAGAATTGCCCAATGAACTGCCAGAAGAGGAAAGTCAACTGAGCTGATGCTGATTGGATCACTACTAAAAATAGTAAATTCCTGAAGGTGCTCAGAATGCCAAACCGAAACCACCAACGCAAAGCTCTCAGAAAACCTAGAAGGAATCCGAAATCCAAGTTCAACATTTCCAAGTGCAAGCTCCGCAAAAAGACGAAAACATCCTCTAAGAAGTTTGGAAACCCTGATTCGAGCTTCTGCTTAGCCTACGAGTTCCCAGAATTAGGCTAAATCCAAATGAAAAGCATAGGGCTAAATTGGGGACATTACAGTCCGCCCTTCCCAAAATTGCTTGTCCTCAAGCAATGCCACCACAACTCTAGAAAAATTAAGACTGATCCATACCAAAACAAGTATGATCCCAGGTTCCCAATTTCGTCTCAGGAAAGACCCACCATGCCGATGCTGCACCACTTTGATTACATCAGTGAAAACATCATACCAATGCTGCACTAACCTTTCTTGAGTCTCCAAAGTGTTACCATCCCAGATACTCAAACTCCACATAGTAACAAATGAAGCCCTGATAGCAAATGTGACATCTTCAATTCTTCTTGTGAAGAGGAAAGCAATCCTTTGCAAGAGCTCAACAAACTCATAATCATGTCTCCTCATGGAGCTTCTATGCATCAACTGAATTATACTGACACCATCATGAAGACTTCTAATCACTCTTACAGTTCCAACTCCAAGAGTCTCAGAATGAAAAGCCAAAGCATGTGGAAGTTCACTGTCCCGAACCAGTATAGCAAAGAAACTATCAAAATTTGTCTCACAAACCCCCATAAAGTGAACTCCGAGAATATGATAGTTGTGAAGAAACAAATAATCTCTGTTGTTCAAGGCTGAAGTCAGCGAAATGCAATCTGATTTTAGTACTTCACACAAGGAAAAACAGCAGCACCAAAGAAATTCCCAAGTGTGAGTGTATGAGATGAGCAAGGAGTTGCAAGATAACACTTCAAAATTGGCAGGAAAACACACTAAAGCAATCTCTAACTGAAAACTACCACTTCTTTGATCGGAAGTGAGGAACCAACTCTCTTGAATGAGAGAGACTTCATATGTAAGGTGGCTGGTCCGCCTCAACCCAGCAAGATCGGTTCTCCAAATCTGCTTTTGCCTTAGCCAAGGATCACTCTCAAAAGCCACCAACCATTCCTCTCTCCAATCCACTTGTTGATGAACAAATGGGGCCATCAAGTGGTTGGTAAAGGAAAGGACCACACCCAAAGGTCTGAAAATTTGATCACTACTCCAAAATTTGATCACTACTCCACCAAAAATCTTTTCCACAAGCCATAAACTCCATCCACCCATGTTGAGAATCCCAAGCATGGACACCCAACTGAAAAATATTTTCAACACACTGCCAGGAAATCACAATGCGTTTCCAAGTGCTAGTGAGAACCAAATGCATTCTCACGAAACTGGTGTCCCCTTGAAGCTCAACCTTGAAAGCTTCAACCATATTGGAGTATGAAACATAGAATGACTTCAGATTCAACTCCCAAAACTGACTAGTATGAGCCCAAACGGGCCAAACATCATTCCACCCAAAGGATGGATTGTCAAGAGTGCAAACACCAAGTTTTGGTTCGTCATTCTCCCATTCCTCTTGTGTAGTAGGTCTGAAATCATCACTCCTTGCTGCTGTAATGAAGTTACCAGCAGCTACCAAGACTTGTCTCATCAACATCTCGATGTCATAGATGTTGAAATTACCTCGCTTTGACACCTCCCATATGGAATCTTCACCCTTGAGCCCACTTATGCATTCATTACTAACCAACAGACGTGGCACTTCCTCATGGAGTGATATCAAAGCATCCAAGCACTGAGAACCAAGCTCAGTCTCATTTTCCGTTTCATCTTCCATTTCATAAAGAGGATTGTCAAAAACTTGAAAGTCATTCCTTCCATCTTGCTGCTCCAAACCAACACATGCAACTTCTGATTTTCTTGAGATGCTTTCAAGATCAAACTCCTCTTGAAGACAATCAAGCCCTCCAATCACTTGCTTGATTTCTTCAGCTCTTTGTGCACCCTCTTGCTCCTTGAAGAATTTGAAGTTAGTAAACTGGTCTTCAACCTCCGTTAGAGCCAACTGAGTTCTTCCCAACATGTCCTTTGTTGTTTCGAGCTCCAGAATGAGCTCATCAATCATACTCTCTTTTTCATGAAAAGAACAAATGGTCTTCTTTGCAACTTCAAAGGCATAATCTCGTTCTTCAATTGAGTGCACGTACTCGAACTTCAAGGTCTCTAAAGAATCTCTGATAAGTTGCAATTTGGGAAGAGCAACTTCATCTGTCACTCCTCTACATCTCTCTTCAAGCTGACCCTTCCAGTAAAGCTCTTCAACCAAGCTATGTGTGCGGTCAAACAGGGATAGAGCTTGCACTTCCTTGTCAAAATTTACCTTGCAATGATCTTCGTGCTCATGAACATGCAAGGATGGCGAATTGCTGATAGGCTGCAACTGAAAATCAGAACCTTGCGCCTTGTCTTTGCTGCCCTCAATGCTGCTTCAACATCCTTGTACTTTACCACCAAAATGTGGAAAATGCTCAATGCCATGGAGATGATCATTCTCCATGATTTCTTCGACTCTATTTTTGCAATCAGCTTCTTGAATGGAAAAATCAGACTTGTGTTTGTAAACCTCTTTAACTCTTTCCTCTTCAAGAGCCATATGGTCTTCAAGCTCTTCTTCTTCACAAAATTTTTTTAAGTCAATGGCTACCTCATAGTTTGCAATGCAATCTGATTTTTGTTCTTCATCCGGGTCAAAGGGAAATTCATCCCACAATGGTTCTCTTTCATACCTTGGTGCCAACACCCCCAGATCCCAATTGCTAGTGGGCTGATTCGAATGATCAACTAGGAAAAACTTATAATGCTCCCTTTGTAGTGATGACTCTTTGAATAAGTCAAGTCCCAAATCACTTAAGCTGATAACATCAAAATTGTTTCTCTCCCATGGCTTAGCTTGCTGCTCAAACCAAATGTCACCACCATAGTGAAATGAAGAATCTTCATTGCTTGCTGTATTGTAAACTTCACCGTCATTATCTTCACCATGAGGAAGTATTATGCTGATATCTTCGTGTAGAACTTCTTGAGAAGTTGGGACAGCAACTTGAAGAGAATCCATCTTTACCAAGTCGTCAACATGATCCGGTATGGACTCTTTGGAATCATCTTTGTCATCATGACCACTAATCTTTCCTATATCTTGCTCTAATTTTTCCAAAAATGGCTTCAATTTCTCCTCACATTGATTAAACAATCCCTTAATCAGCATAGCAGCCATAGGGGAACCCTCTTCTTCATGTTCATATGCGTCCAAGAGGAAGGATTGGACACTAGGTGGAATTTCATCAGCCTCATTAATAGTGAGAACAAGAATATTATTCACAGTTGCAATAACATCCTTTTCCTGTTTGCTCCAAGTGGATATGAAGAGGTAACGGAAGAAGTGATAAATCTGATCATGCATTTCCAAGTCTAATAGCAAGTTACTTATCCTGAGATCTGAAAATATTTTTAAGATAGCAACCTTTCTAGAAAATAGACCGCTTCCAGTTTC
This sequence comes from Sequoiadendron giganteum, assembly GCA_007115665.2. Taxonomy (NCBI): domain Eukaryota; kingdom Viridiplantae; phylum Streptophyta; class Pinopsida; order Cupressales; family Cupressaceae; genus Sequoiadendron; species Sequoiadendron giganteum. Next base: position 604,351,216 of record CM021106.1, read on the forward strand.
ATCAAGATCTTGGAAACTTTCAACAATTCTATGAAGAATCTTCTTCATAGTTTCATCATCATAAGGCATCAGGGGAATCACAATTCTCATCAACTCCATGAAGCAAGAAGTAATCAGCAGCTTGGTTTCTTCATTTGGATGTCCCAGCCAATAGGGCTGAATTAAAAGGTGAACTGCAGGTGATAATGCCAACTGCATCCATTCAGAAGGTGACTGCTTCACCTGTCTCAAACATTGTTCCAATATTTGAAGATTATTCTTTTCATCTTCCCTCGACTTACATTCTTTGTCAAGTCTATTTTCGGTTGCAAAAAGTGTTTGTTCCAGCTTTATCTCTTCTTTGTTAGCCATGTTTAACTGCCGCTTCTAAACTGAGTTGAACTCTGTTCTGACCTCTGGTGTAGAACTGATTTCTCTGTCATTCAACTGTCAACTGAACTCTGTCTTTTCCGTAGGATGGCAGGATCTTAGCTCTGATACCATTGAAATATACCAAACCAAATTTTTTGCTTTTTCGATTACAACAAGGATAGCAGTAGTACACAATCATTAGGGTTAGCATTTAAAACCAAAGGATGCTGAAATAACTCGACGTCAAGCATGTGCTTTTCAAACTAAGACGGAGTGGAAGCTATCATATGACGGAGATGTTAAAGATGCTGAATTAATTCGACGTCAAGAATGTGCTTTCCAAACCAAGATGGAATAGGAGCTACCATATGACGAAGATGCTAACTATGCTGAAAGTAAACTCAACACCAAGTATGTGCTACCCAATTCCAGAGTGGAAATGAGGCGACCATATGGCGGAGATATACAAAAATACAATGCAGCTTCAGAATGTAAAGTAAGATTAAGAGAAATGCTAATAGTACTACTGTTCAGCTTACAAAATATCAGAAGATGCCTGCAGTAAACAAGATTAGAAGCTCTCCACTGCTGCAGTAATAGATATGATCATTCCAAGGTTAATTATGACCTTCCAGATACAACTCTTCACCAAAATGCAGATTACTCAAGACTGATATAACAGAACAGCAACATAAAATGCATAACCAACAACCCTAGAATCCACTAAAATGCTCACAACTCACTCAATACTTGCCAGAATGACATGAGACCTGATGCAAACGAAAGCTATAATGATGGCAATGAGGACTAGACCAAGAAACAACTAACAAATCGAAGTATTCTTTTTTCTAAACATTTGCCAGGCAGACCAGAATGGTGCGGCCAATAGAGAGAAGCGATTTTGCTTTTAAAAAATAAACACTCAATATTAAAATCTAAATCTTTGCAAGAAGGGTCACCCCTATCAAGGAAACTCAATGAATCAATACCCAGAACGACTGTATTTTTATTTTCAGATTTATGAGTGAAACTACAGATTCAGCTTGACTTCAGCAACTTCAAAATGAGACTGAAATGCAAATCTAGAACTCCAAAAATGCAAGATACTCAACTGAAATGCAAGACAAACCTATTACAAACTATCTCTCAACTAGTTGCTATCTTTCAAGCAAGAAGAAGAGCCAAGCTAGGAGGCATTCATTCCTCGAAGCAATCCCAAAGCCATTCCGGCAGCATAACAATATCATAAAACATAAGATAATCCAAAAGAAGAGAAGGAACCTCCTTTATAGAATGAAGAGAAGACTCTGGAGGCTTCTAGAAAGTGTGCCCTAATCCCAAGCTGCTTTTAGGTTTAATCTTTGACCAAAACTCTTTCTTCAAAATGGCGTACCTTCCTTGAGAGATATAAATCACTTCTCTTTTTTTAAATAAAATATAAACTCCTTCAACTAGGCGTCCATTTTCCCTTGAGCAATTATAAACTTTAGGAATATAAAAATATTTCCTTCATGAGAAAATACCCCTCAATGTCCCCTTCTTTAAAACAACTGTTAAGTTATATCACTAGGCCAAGGGTATTTTTAAAATAAAACATTTTGACTTAAAATAATTTATTTCTCCAAAATGAACCCCTTAAGCCAAAAATGAGAACTGCCCAATGAACTACCAGAAGAGGAAAGTCGACTGAGCTGATGCTGATTGGATCACTGCTAAAAATAGAATTTACTAAAAATAGTAAATTCCTGAAGGTGCTCAGAATGCCGAACCAAAACCACCAACGCGAAGCTCTCAGAAAACCCAGAAGGAATCCGAAATCCAAGTTCAACATTTCCAAGTGCAAGCTCCGCAAAAAGATGAAAACATCCTCCAAGAAGTTTGGAAACCCTGATTCGAGCTTCTGCTTAGCCTACGAGTTACCAGAATTAGGCTAAATCCAAATGAAAAGCATAAAGCTAAATTGGGGACATTACATTTGCTGACCAAGCCATTGGAAGATGCCTCTATGCAAATGGTATCTCTTTCAATGTTGTTCGATCGCCCTATTGGCAAGACATGATAAGAAAAGCAAATGAAGCTCCAAAGGGGTACACAAGCCCAAGTTATGAGAAGGTGCATACCACTATATTGTCAAAGAAGGTAAAACATATAGAAGATGCATTATATCCCATCAAAGCCTCATGAGAAGAAACAGGTGTGTCTATTATTTCTGATGGATGGAAAGATGCAAGAAATAGACCATTATTGCAGTGTGCCCTAAAGGGGCAATGTTTCTAAAGGCTGTCGATTGTGAGGGGTAGGTAAAGGATGTACAATTTATTGCTGACATCCTTATACAGTGCATTAATGAAGTGGGGCCTCAAAATGTTGTTCAAGTTGTAACGGACAATGCAAAGAATTGTAGAGCTGCTGGTATGATAGTTGAGTCATGATTCCGACATATAGTTTGGACACCTTGTGCGGTGCATTCCCTCAACCTCATCTTGTAGAAGTTGGGTACAAAAATAGATTGGATCAAACAAATCTATGCTGAAGTTGAAGAGATCCAAATGTTCATAAAAAATCACCACATGTCGCAAGCTATCTTTAGATCATTCTCGTGACTAGAGCTACTGAAGGTAACTCAAACTTCAAACATTGCATTTTTTTAATGTTATGTTTTACTTCAATAATTTATTTAGAATACATATATATATTGATTTTAATTATTTACTTTTTATTTTCAAATAGGTGGTTGAGACCAAATTTGCATACAACACAATTGTCTTGAGATGACTTGTGAAGGTGCGAGAGGTGCTTTCTGCTATGGTCATTAGCCAATCATGGTCTATATGGAGGCAATCAAATAGTGAGAGGGCAGAAAATATAAAACATAAGATTCTAGATGACATTTGGCGGGATCGAGCGGAAATCTTGCTTTCACCGAGCCCATATTGAGCATGATACGCTTTACTGACATGGATAAGCCATGCTTGGGGGAGGTTTATGATGGCATTGACTCAATGCTTGAGAAGATGAAAAGCATCATATGTGCAAAAGAGCAAGATCCTGAAGAAACCTTCTTCAAAGAGGTGCATGCAATTTGTGTTGACCGGTGGAACAAAATGACCACCCCACTCCATCTTCTTGCCTTCTCATTGACTCGCAAATTTTACACCCCCCAAATCCTTGCTATACCAAACAAATTGCCACCATACCGTGATGTAGAAGTCAATGATGGGTTTAGTAAAGCTCTTGTTAAACTCTTCCCTGATACTAAGATGGAAGATGTAGTTTCAAGTGAATTTGCTAGATTTTGTGACTCTAATAATCAAAGTCCTTCTGCTATCCGTGATAAATATGAGAAGGATGCTCACTCTTGGTGGTACCTCAATGGCTGCAAGATGCCACACCTCCAAGTTCTTGCAATAAAAGTCTTATCTCAAGTAAGTTTTATCATTAAAAAATTTAAAACTAAAATGCGTTATTTTCAAATTTGAAGTTTGATTTACAATTTTTCTTAATTTAACAACTCTAATGGGAGCTCCATTTGCTTCAATAGGTTGCTAGTTCTTCTTCAACTGAGCGGAATTGGAGTACATACTCCATCCACTTAGTCAAGCACAATCGATTGGCATCACACAAAGCAGAGGAGCTAGTTTATGTTCATTCCAACTTGCGCCTTCTTACTCACAAAGAGGATGAGTACAAAGAAGGGGCAGCAAAGATGTGGGATGTAGAACCGGAGCGAGCTGACCTAGATCTTTCTTTGGCTGCAATTGCACAATCTTCAATTTTTGAGGAGTCAAGTAGTCAACATACTTTTAGTGCAAGTGCTAATGTGGTTTCATCATCTAATGTTAATGTTGATGATGATCTTAGTCTTGATGATGAGCCATTTGATGCAATTGCAGATTAGTGAATTGGTTATTGTTTGTATTTTTTAAATGTTAAACAATGATTATCTATCATGACATTCAAGTTTGATCCTTTTGATATTGAAAACTGAATTTAAATTAGTATATTATGTTTCAAAAATTAAAATTTGTCATGGTTTTGTTTATCATATGTATTGGTATATGACATTCTAAATTTAATTTTGTTTCTAGGTTGCATATATATATATATATAAATATATATATATATATATATATATATATTTAAATATTTTATTGTATTTTTGTATGGACGTACCCGATTCCATACCCAACCCCCAATTTTTTTTGCTATACCCATGTACCCATACCCGTGCTCGTACTCGATTCGACAACTTAGCATTTCAGAAAACGGAGAAATTGGGTTTGTTTAGCTCTCAAGCGCTAACAAAACCCATTTGTCAGATTTTTTCGAAAAGAAAAAGCTTCTACAGCCCCATTGCCCCTTGCAGCCTCTACCTCAAAAAGTTGTTGCATGTCAAAGGAGAAACCATTTTTTTGAATTTCTGATGATCTGGGTCAGCTTAGAAATACATTCTCTACAAAACCCACATCTCAAAAAAAAATTGTGAAAATTGCCCCTCGATATGCTATTTTGAGCCTCACCACAAGCTATTTTTGGCCTCACCGGATAAGTTGTCGAAACATATCCAAGTTTATAGTCAAAAGTCTAGTTTTTCAAAATGCAATTCAATCCAATTGAATACAAGACCAAATTGGTCTTGATTCATGACTTCTTGAAAACTTTTGACACTGACTTGTGCCATGTTCATCCATTGATTAAGTTGAGCACTCTGGAAGGCGTAGACAGTACTACAATCAAGCATCTTGATCACTGCAGATTGTTGATAGCAGCCTCTATTCCCATCACAGTGTCAGATCTCGAGTTTTTCATTGCATGCATCAAGCATTACAACCCTTCTACATGACAAATTCAATTAGCAGATAGGCGAGTTGTTTGCAGCCTCAAGCAGAGAGATGTTGAAAAGTGTTTCGCCATTCCACCCGTACAAATAATTGCATCATAATCATGGATGAATGTGAAAAGATATGGCATGCACAAAGGGATAGATCCCAAAAGAAGGCCGCTCAAAGGTGGTTGAAAGAGCAACAAACCAATTTGCCAAAGAAGCTTGGGCGTGGAGAATTCAAAGATGAGATTGCTGTCCTAATTACCTTGCTCAACCAGATCACGAGGCAAGAAGAAGCTAATATCTTTTGGCCATGGATGTTTTATGTCATCTCTCAAATTGTTAATAATAAAGAACATTATGATTGGGCAATGTTGATCAGTGAAGTTCTTCACAAGCAGATCACGGGATTTTTCAAGCTCCATGAGTTACATAAGGTTTCTCATCTTGTCTATCTAATTGCTTTCCAAGGCAATTTTAGAGTCTTGAAAACTGTTGGAACTCTTGGTGTTCAACGTGTGCACGAATACTTCCCACAGTTGGAGTTCTCGCAAGCTGAGCAGGATTTCAAGTAGGTGAACGATCATTTTCTGATGAAGACAGTGAGAGACCTTGACAACGAGATGCACATAAGGATTTCAGTTGATGCCAAATCAACAATGGTGAATTGGGCTGATTGGTTTATCCAATTTCCCACATTCACCTCCATTAGAGTGTATGGTTTCTCAGGAGAACCTTTGATGCTATCGAGATATCCATCTGACAAAGTCTTGTTTATGGAGTTCTTGAGACAAGTTCATGAGGTTCATTCTTTTTCACACAATTGGCATAAGACAACATTTACTTTTCCATGTGGATTGGGCATATACAAATGCAGATCAGCAGCCAATTACAAGTTGATGAGCAACGAATTGTCAAAGCTTCATCTCAAGTACCTCAGCGAAAAGCGCTCGTATGATTCTTTTGGCCTCTTTGCAGCTTGTTTGGAGTGGAATCATTCACACAAGCCAACACTTGAAGACTTCTGGGTCAATTGTGAGGATGAATTTGAAGTACGCAGGCGCCATTATTGCTCACTCACTCTTCCTCTACTTGCTGATTTCTTATCAGAAGATGTTGAAGGTTTGTCGGATGATAATGGAGAAGCTTTACTTACTACATTCATCAAAGATCAAGTTGCTCACCAACTACTTCAACAACTAGATTGGTATGCCAAAGAGAGTACTTCAGTTGAGGACCTATCAAGCCGAGTTGTCAAGACCAGTATACTTTTCTTGGACGACAAGAGAAGGCGGAAGATAGTCCTAGTTTTAGAGCCGCCAGTTGTACATTCTTCACTACCTTCTACGTCAAGACCAAAACCTAGACAAAAGATGTGGAGCAATCCGCCTAAAGGTGCCAAGGTTAGTGGAAGAACGAAGAGTTTGAATGGAAGCGCAAGTCAGCAAAAACAACTAGAGAAGGTGTTAGAAATTCCAGTGGAGTCAATAGTACAAGCTGAAGTTGGATCCTCATCTCCTGGCTTGCCACTATCTCCTCAGCCTCCTCCCATTCAGATAGATTTAGAGCTAGAATCGCCAGTTCGTGGAGTCTCAGTGCCAGTTAATTCATCAGGAGTTGACATAGCTGCAGCCGTTTCTCCCAGAGAAGTTAATGAAGATCGTTTGTCTTGGCTTGAGAAAACTTTGGGTAGAAGGAGGCAAAAGCCTTCCTATTAGCTGGATCTTTCAGAGTTTGGCAATGTCTATCAAGACACGTCAAATAAGAAGATCAAGAAACAGGTGCACATAAAACAAAATCCTGATGTAGAGATTGTCATTGAGGTTGCTACACCACCGGAGGACAAGAGACTGGATGAGGTTGAGGCTGGTGATTTCACCTTTGTCAAAGCCAACCTTGGTAGGAGCATTTGACACGTAGATGTGAGCCTCTTTAAGGTAGTTGCAGGTAATCTTCTGGAGCAGGTGATGAAGGATGGAGAAGACAAAGCAGTCCTCAAGGCTGAAAATAAGCAGCTGCGACAACATATCTCAGATCTTCTTCATGGGACTTCAAGCATTGCGGCTATTCTTCCATTGCTTCTAGAATCACTTGCAGATCAACAAAAGCTAGTTCAGTTGGTCAATCATGGAAAGCTTTTAAAAGACTGGATCGAAGATTTTGTTGCCAGGGGCAGATACCTTATTGTCGAGATGTACCAGTTAAGGTACAATGCTCACTATCTTCGTCAAGGAATTCAGTAGCTCGAGTTGAGTATAGCGGAGAACAAACCAAGAGATGAGATCATCATTTCTCACTTGGCGATCACATATGATGCCGTTGTAGCAGATGAAGACAAAAGAAAGCTTTTTGCTTGGAGAGAACAACACCTCTTCAAAGTAGAAACTTGTGAGAGAGTGTCTACAAAGATGGCTGAAATCAAACAAATTGTCGCCAGTGCTCTCAAGCTCGTAAGCGAATTCGTCACATAGATCTCGTTCCATTATCTTAGTAAGGATGGTACCTACACCGATCTTGGTGACATGCAAGCAAAATTCCAGAGTTTGGTCCATGATGGCTTTGATGGTGATCCTGTGGCGTCCAAGTTGAATCATTTTTCCGTGGTGTCAACAAGTTTTGACAAGGTAGCTGAGGAGGTCAAAGAATGTATGAGATTGATCACAGATGGAGAGAAGATGTTTAGTAAACAGTCCATTATTTTGGACAATATCAAAGTGTCTGAGGAAGATGCAATTAACGATTTCCTGGAGGAGATGATTGCTCATGACGGCTTGGAGTAGACAGCCAGTTAGATCCCACAAGTTTTCCAAGGAGAGACAAAAGCAACAAGTAGTCAACTCAACATCACTCTTGAGTTCAGATTGTTGATTTCGTGCATGTTTATCTCTTCCTTGGGAATATCTTTTGGTGGAGGTGGAACTTTCAATTAGGTTTCAGTTAATTGATGTTGGTTATCAGTTGAATTTCATATCAATAAAGACTTGCGTGTTGGAAGTCCAATCAGTTAGTTTAGAATCAATTAACTAAAGTAGTTTTTACAGTTAATTATTAAGTTGCATGTGTTTAGACATAGTAATAACTCTTGCATGTTGGCAAGAATTGATGTTAACTCAAGGAGATTTTAGGGTTCCCTACTCCTTTGAGATTTTATAAATAAGAGCACCTTGCTCATTGTATTTTAACTTTTGCTTGTAATAACAAATTGTTGTGCCACTTTTGCCTACAATATTGCTACTCAGTGTTGGTTCACATTGTGTAAGAACTAGATTGTATGTTTGTTTCATCAAGTAAATCATTGTTTAGTTTATTGTTTAATGTCATGTAATAAAGCTGGTTTGATCGTCTATTGTGTGTTTGTTTCATCGTGCAATTTGCTGTCCTAGATGTACTTTTGTTGTTCAAGAAAGCTTTGAGGAAATAAATCTCACGCCTTTGTTCCTTGATCTAATGTCTCATTTCTTTTAGTAATTCGCTTCCGTAATCTTTATGTTAGCTTACAACTGCAAGTACAATGAGTCTTCGAGTGAATGTTGGATGCAAGTTTATTTGAGCTTTTGTGTCAAAAAATCATTCTTGTTTACTTTTAGTTTCTCTTGTTTTGAATTTACTTGAGAAATTAAAAGCGTTTTAGCGTAGGCTTAGTTGTAGTTGGATTTACGAAACCAGAGAAAATCTTAGCTACGACACAAAGAGTTTTATAAACCTTGTGCTCTAAAGTTGAGAACAAAAAGATCGGCCATTAGTTTAGTTGTTTCTTTTAAAAAGCATAATCAACAAAGAGGGAGCTTCCCCTCCAAAATTTGAAGAGCAGTTTATCTGTGCATAGCTGTCCGTTTCCAATACGCACACTAGAGGTGCGAATTGAAACATCAACAGACTCATAATAAGCAACAAAAGATTTATCTTAATCAAAATCTTGACCAAGCTAGAGCTTGAAACAAAAGGCTTGCTCAACACTTGCTTTTGCGCATTTGTAGTGTCTTGCATTTATTATGGTGTATTTGTCATTCAATCCTAAGTCTTTATCCAGGCAAAGCTTGATATTGAAGACTTGGTTGAGTTGTTTTATGCAGTGTTACAAGACTCGCCCAAACTCGGCGAGTACTCGCGAGTCCCGAGGCGGGTGACCCTAAACGAGTCCCAGAGACCCGGCTACCGAGTACTCGCCGAGACTCGTCGGACTCGGCAGACTCACCGGACTTGCCGAGTCTCATGCCCCAAACTCGGCCATTTTGATTAAATTTTTTTAAAAAAAATTGCAATCTTTTTTTTTCAAATTTTTTAATTAAATGGTGTGCGCCATGAAGGTTTGTGTGGTTTTGAAGGTCTTCATTTGGGCTTGGTGGCGGGGGCTCCACCCCTCGACCCCGCCTTGTATCGCGACAGGGAGCGCGCCCAAGGCACTGCCCCGGGACCCTGCGAGGGGCGCTACCCCTCAACCCAGTTGGGGGCGCTGCCCCTTGACCCCGCTGGGGACGCTGCCCCCAGATCCCCGCAAGGGGCACTGCCCCTTGACCCCGGTGGGGCATTTCCCCCAAACCCTCATCAAACTATAGGTCTAAGCATGTTATAGGCCAATGATGAATCATGATCATAAAAACCTACAAAATATATATCCCCTGTTGCGAATTTTTGCATCTTTCACAGTCAAAGCCATAATCAAGGATTATCTTATTTCAAAATTCATACATTAGACAACAAAACATGCAGTCTTGAAGGCTTCAATAAAATTTTAATAATAAAATCCTCACTTGAATATACACACCAATCATTGAGACACAAGCAAATATCATGGCTACATCATCATCTAGGACCTAACTTAGACACTAGAGCATGACTTGTCGTGATATTGGGATGAGTAATGCAAGCTCTTCTGAGCCATAGACTTATTTTTTTAGTTTTGATATTTGTTTTGATGCCATGGATTTCATATTCCATGAGTTTTGTATACATTTGACAATATTTATATATCTGAATGTGTTATTTCCTTCAGCTAAAATTTGCGTTTATACTTATGTGATCGATATATGTTTGTGTATAGGATCATAGTAGTTTCTATTTCATGATGTTATTGTGTATTTGAGGTTTATTCACTAAAGGGTGTATGAAACAAGCTTTAAATCCTTAAAAATCTCTAAATTTCAAGGGTTTTTCTATTTGCCGAGTCTTGGGCGAGTCTAGGCTCCGAGTCCAAGTCCGAGTCAAAAATCGGCTTGCCGAGTCCGAGTCTTGTAACTAAGGTTTTATGTTCCAACATGATGTATGATGTTTGCTCCCAATTCTTGATCAAGCCAGATCTTGATATGAAAGATTTGGCTAAGTGTTGTGTATTGTAATATCCATTGGGAAGAAAGAACCACAGAATGTTCACATTGAATCTGGTCAATTGGGGTTGAATGATTACCACAATGAGTAATTAATCTCATTTTTTGCTGGTCAGCCAACTGAATTCCTGTATTGTTGATTGAGTGATTGTTCTTGATAATGAATTCCATGATAAACTGAGTTTTGGCTGACTTTAGTGTCTTTGTGATGGAAATCTTGGACAGGATTATGTGCATCACAATAATAAAGCTTGCTTCGTCATTGGGACATTCAAGCAGTCAATTTAGGGCCACCCTTTGCACATCCTCGTAGATATTAGCCGTGTCTAAACCTGCAAATAGAACATCATTCCTCCAAGGTCTTGCAATTAGCTATGGATTATGGTCAAAAGAACCTATTTTGGTCAGGCCTGAAGTGATGATAAATTTTAGCAAAAAAAAAAATTACACACTATGTCGATGTCATTTAGTCTTTTCACTCCCATACTGCTATGTTCATGATTAATATTTCTCTGTGAAGGTAGTTCAAAATATTTTTTGATAACGCTAGAAGTCAACTTCTAAGACTATGATTGAATAATTTTGATCCTTTTTGTTCATAACATTGACCTCTTCAGTGTTTTCAGATAGTTGATAAACAACTTGTATCAGCAAATTACCATATTAGGTGGGGCTGTGAGACATGTTTGGTCAGTTATTAAAATTTTCTTTCTGGCAAAAGATGGACTACACTTCTTGGTGAAATGATTTTTTCTTGCCATTTCTTCAGTCAAAGGTTTGTTTTGCTTAAAAATGAACATGCGTGCAGTAACATATACTAGTATAGAAAAATGGTGGAGATAAGCCAATCTCTGCCATTCTATCATCTCTCCAGGCTTCACAAAAAAAAATACATATTTGAATTTTTTGACTGCTATTTTTAAATAACTGAAACTCGAGCCAGTGTTTGGTCGCTGCAAGATTCTGTCACTGTTTACTTTCTTGGTTTGCATGTCACTTCAGTACATGCTGTATAGTCACATATGCAATTGGTATTGTAGCTGTGTAGATCGCAAAAGCAGCGAGATTGGCCTGGGAGGACGCAGGGAATACTTACAAACAGATTGCCCAATCAATGAGGTATTTTCCTATTTATGAGGACATTTGGTTTTCTGTGGAAAATGTGATGGGAACATGCAGCAACAAACATGTCTACCAAAGTGTACATTTTGTTTATCATGTTACTCATGATGTTTACTGCAAGTATTATTTTTAGTTGTTTGAGACATGGAATGATTTAGGTGGATTCTTGTTTTGAGCATTCTCCTGTAGATCTTGCATTCTGTTGAAAGTTAGGTTTTGAGCTTGGTCCATGAATGTTAATTTTATAACATGCCAGGCTATGTTATACAGTTGTAACTTCTGAACATATTTAATATTATTGCATAAGTGGTCCCAATGTTATTCCAAATGTTGTACACACTAAATTGAGACAGATGTAGCTTTATTGAGTTGATGTAGTATATATCAACTAGCTATGGTAAAGGGAGAATCTCTCAACACAAGAACTACCCTCCATAAATTTCATCATACCATATATGGGCACTCAACCAAGAGATGTATTGGTTAGACTAACAACTGTCAAGGTACTGACAATACAAACAATTTTTTTTTAAGAAAGTGTATGGTATAAAATTGTGACACTTAAAGTTAATATGCAAACCATATTTGACTTTATTTTAATGACACACAATAACCAATTACGAAACAACTGTTTACATATATCTCTTCCAAACAAGTCAATGTCCTTGCCAAGACCAATAGACGCAAGTGCAATAATTGAAGAATTATAAGGGGGAAGCTGGGTTGAGGAAGATGTATGTAATTGCAGAGGAACTGAGGTAGAGGGTTTGTGGGCTGCAGTGAGGGTATGCTGGTCTTGTTGATGCTTCTGCTGACTTAGACCCTTAGATCCTGATGTACCAATCTTGAGCTGCTTCACCTCTAGTTAAAGGGCTTGCAACTCCTCCATCCTTTTTATAAAATGATTGTGGGCTCTCAATTCCCATTATCAGTTGTACTTCACCATCTCTTGAGCTTCTTCCATCTTCCTAGAGAGCCCTCTGTTGGCAGATGCTAGCTTATCACATTCTATCTCTACCTCCTATAATCAAGCTTGGAACATGCATTCTGATCGACCTTTGTACATTGATAGACTGCCATCTTCCCATGCAACTCAAGCAATTGTACCTCTTTATCATGTGTGAGTTGTGTTTGTTGTCAATACTGCTCCAAAACCTTTGGCATTGTTCCATTGATCTTATCTGGAACTTGTCTTTGTCCTTTGCAACTTTGTCCCTATCATGGATTGGGAAGAAGCCCTCAATTTCACATCTTAGAGTGTTTGGGTATACAACCTTTATGCACATTCTTGAAGTGCAAAGGACAAAGTTGGATGAAAAATCCTTGAAATGTATGTTTCTTGGGTACAATTTAGAGTTGAATGGATATTGGCTTATGGATCGGGCTACAAAGAGATTGTACGTTATTAGGGATGTTTTTGGCGAGGAAGAGGTGAGAAAAAGGATGCAACATCTCTTCCTCACCATCACTTGTCAGTCACCAAACAACTAGAATTATTGAGCTTGAAGACAATGAACTTGATGACCCTCACCTTGGAGTAGAATTAGTTGAAGAAGCACAAGAAGAGTCTTTGTTTCCAATGGATCAATTTTCACCTCCATCTCCACCTCACCTCAGTCCTCATCTCTTATGCACACAAGGATTCCTAAGTGGTATTATACACAACGAATGATGAAAAGGCTGATGTAGTTGTAAATAAGTCTAACTCTAGGCCAATTACTTGCAACAAGTCATGTGAGAAAATAAATTTGGCTCTTATGTGAACAATTATTTAGAATTCCAAATAAAAAAAGTGATGTAGGCACTTGAGTCACCACCTTGGAAAGATACCATGAATGTAGAATGTCAGGCATTGTTGAGGAACAACACTCGAGAAATTTTCGATCCTTCACTAGGGAAGAAAGTTAATTAGATGCAAATGGGTCTTCAAAATCAAATACAACATTGACCATAACATTGACAAGTACAAAGCTTGACTTGCAGCTAAGGCCTATGCTTAGAAAGAAGGCATTGACTATGAAGAAACCTTTTCTCCCATTGCAAAGATCAAGGCTATCCCAATGGTTTTCACAATGGTAGTGTAGCTTGGTTGGCAAGTTCATTGAATGGATGTCAAGAGTGCCTTTCTCAATGGACATGTCAAAGAAGAAGTCTATATGATATAACCTAAGGGGTATATTACGTATCTGCTCCTTGTCATTGCATTTTGGTCAATGGAAATTCTTGTATTTTTTTTGACGTTGCGAGAGGCTTTAGACAGTGTGACCCATTGTCTCCTTTCCTTTTTGTGTAGATGATTGAAGCGCTTGGTGGAACCATCAAAGTGAAGGCTTCTATGGGTGAATGGTGCGGCACACTGATAGCAAGGAACATAGACCGCATCACACACCAATAGTTTATAGGCAACACTATCCTTTAAAGGGAGGCTTAGATGGAGGTGGCGTGCACAATCAAGACCACATTGGTCATCACTTATCTGCACTAGGGAAAAATATTAATCATGACATATCTAAAATTTTCTTTATTCACACTCCCAAGGTGGCACAAAGAAGGATTGTTGCACACCTCAAATTCAACATTAGATCCATACAATTAGGATGTACAAAACAAAGTCTGAGGCATGGAAGGGACAATGGCTCATGATGGCTAGTAAGATTGCAATGATGAATGCAATATTATCAATGATTTCAATTTACATGAATTTGTGCCTCCAACTCACGAAGAAAGCTATGCAAAACTTGGACATGGGATAATGAAGAGATACTTGTGGGAAGGGTCCAACAATGTAAGGAGGATATCATTGATAATCTAGAATATGGTAAGCAAACAAAAAATTTGGAGGAACAAATTTTTGATCCATTACAAAGCATAACATTGCGCTAAGAACAAATTTAGTGTGGAAACTGTATAACTTGCATCCTCGTTGAGCCAAATCTTGTAGAAGAAGTATCTTGACTTAACGGACCCGAGAAGTTTTATCCTGAGTTACCGAATCGCCCTATTTATCTGTCGATTTCGGGTACGGTACGTCTCAAAATCAGATACGTCGTGGAATCCCTGCGGATTCAAACATGGTTCGTTTTTTTGGGTTTGAAACGTTTCCATTTTTCTGTGGCCAAATTCCGATTAAACCCTCACAAAAAAAATCAGCGTTGCAGGGAAAAGGATGAAAAACTAATTCTCCACAATCTCGATGCAGGTTGCAGAAGAAAAAGATGCGGACGCTATTCGCCACCATTTCTCCACGATTTTCCCTGCTTCCATTCATCGACTCGAGCGAAGTAGGAGTTGATTTTGATGGCGAAAGAGGACGCAGGGTTGCAGGGAGAGAACACGGTGAATAGTAGAGGTCGAGTCCGCCACAGTCTAGTGCGCTCGAATGTAATTTTGTAGGTTTTAAATAGTTCAAAATTAAAACATAAAAATTTCTGAATCCCTAAATTGTTTATTTTGTAGTTTAAATTTATTAATAATTATTAATATTGTTTAATAGTTTTAATTTTTGAAACATTAAACTTTTAAATTTATCATTTTCATTATATAATTTATAATGTATTGTTTATTATTAATATTATTATGTTTATTACTATTTATTTTTAGTTAACATAATAATATTAATAATAAACAATATATTATATAATGATGAAAATATTAAATTTTAAAAGTTTGAAGTTTAAATTTATTAATATTAATTGTTTTATAATGATTATTAAATAACATAATATAAACAATTTTTTTATTTGTATTTGTATTTATTATTTTAATTATTAATATTTCATTATTTTGTAGTTTAATTTATATTAATATATTAATAAATTAATAAATAATATAATATATGTAAATATTAAATAATAAATCTATATTAATATTAATAATCAAAATTTGAATTATTAGTTAGTAATTGAAATTCTATATTAATAATTTATTAATTATTTTTTAATTTTTTAATATTGTATATATTAAATTATTAATTATATTATAATTTTTTATATGCTACTAGTAGTATTAGTTCAATAATTAATAATTAATATTATAAATTATAAATTATAATTCTTGTTTAGCATATGCATGATATTTGGTGTTCTAGATTTAATTCTTGTTTTTACTTTGTAAGCTACAAATATTTATACATCTATGATTTTTATATGCTTTTTGTATGGACATATCCAAACATACCTAATCCCCCAATTTTTTGTTCCCATACAGACGTACTGCACCCATGTACACGTACCCGATTCGGCAACTTAGGTTTTATCAATTGCGAATCCACCAAGTTGTTCACAAATATAAAATCTTATGTTTTCTTGCAGGCGACTCATCATAGAACACTTGTCATAGGTCATGAATAATAAGTAGAGTACAAATTTTTGGGTGGACCCTTGGAACGGTTTTTCGCCCCTCTTTTATATCTTTGAATTCAATGAATGTAGAGAGATAATGGAAGATGTGTGGGGGAAAGGTGGTTGGTTATGTAATAGAGAAATCCAATGTGAATGGAATAGGGCGGGGATGGAAGGATTTCAATAATACCCCTATGTCACCCTTGACTAGAATCAAACTTTTGGAGCAATTCAATAAAAGAAGAATTTTAATCTCTCAAAAGGAGGACAAAATAATCTAGAGTGGGGCAAAATCTGGATGCTATTTAGTTAAGCTTGAGTATTGTATCCAATGTATTACTTCAAACAACTAGTGGCTTGCGCATCTTTGTTGGGGTGCAAATGTTCTTCCTAATGCTACCACCTTCGCATGGATACTAATGCACAAGAAGATACTCATTGGTGAAAGGTTACAGACGATCAACATTGTTGGGCCATTGTGATGCCCATTATGCATGAATATGGAGGAGACAATTGACCATCTGTTTTTAAATTGCAACTTTGCTAGTAAATGTTGGATTAGACAGATGCATTATAAAAGGATATATTGGAACATTTCAAAAGCTGTTCACAACTCTCTAATAAATCAATTTGGCCAAGGTTGTGGTTTGTATACCTATCTAGGGTTATTTGGCATTTGTGGTGTTGGGTCCTAAAACCACTACTCCATTTCCTAGAACCAAATCTCACTCACAAGGCCGGGGTTGTCATCATGCAAGTGAAATCCGCTCATCAATAGATCATGGAGGTTTGAAGGCCAACTCAACGAAAGTGGGTTATATCTCCTATGCTTCAAGCTCAACTTAGATGTGGGAGGGTATTCCCAGGGGTATATCTTAACGGGTATTGAAATCACGTAAAATGAACAATAATAAAATAATGACAGCCAAACCCAACTTGATGTCTTGGTTCCAAAGACTGTCATTGAACCAAGAACAATTGGCCGCCTCAAAACCCCTATATAGCTGATACAATTGTGCAAGAATTACCCACATAAAAATATATCTATTGAGTGTTCACTTAAGAATAAATCCTTGGTTATATCACAGGCTCATGATTGCGCACAATTGCTCGTACATTATTGATTAATTTTTATTTGATGGTGTGATTTTGGTGCATGTTTCCAAACCAATGCCTATCTATTAGGCAACAGAGTCGCAATGCATTGAGAAGGGAAAAACTGGAAAAGAAGATTTTTGAGCTATGTATTTGCATTCAACAATATCATGAAATCTTGCAACAAAGCATACTTAGTAATCTAGAACAAAATTGCATATATCCATACATAAAGTGAGAAAAATCATTACAAGCCTTGCTATGTTTTTAGAATGCTATTACATTCATCTAACCCAACATTACATTCATGCCAGCAAATGTTGCAAGAAAATCCCTAGCTGCAACTAAGAAACTTTCTTGAATACATACTTAGTTCAATAGAGACATTCAGCAACAAAATCCCCTTATAGTACTAGTCTTCTATTACATAGGTCTGCAATCCCTTAGCAAACTAGATTTGGCATCAATAGCTGCCTTGCAACATATTGTGTCTAGTGAACCACCACAAGACCAACCTCTTCTGAAAATGATCAAAAATCATGCCTTAATACTTGTAGGGCGTCAAACCCTAATTGTTGTACTATAGAACATTCAAAATCCACCGTTGAGGATAAATATTGCCCAAAATGGCCATCGTAGATTGAAGGAAAACGTCCACATTTACTTCTGGTAGTTGGGAAAAATGATGCCATTAATGTGAGTTGGTGAAGTAGGTGGAAGAGAAGTGCTCCGTTGGAACTCATGAAAAAATTGCTTCAAACATTATTGAGCTTTTGAATGATTTGGCATTAAAATTCTCGAACCCTCAATGAAAGCACAAGAGAGACATTGGAGATTGGGCCACTAGGCTACCATCTATTGTTGAACCATTGAAACCCTTGACTTTAAGACAATAGCAACCTATTAGACATCGGGCATTGAGCATCCCTTGTGTGGCATGCCAATGAGGAAGAGGAGGAAGTGAAACTCCAAAATGCTTGGTTAGGTACCAAGTCAAGGGGAAGGCCGAAAGTTTGACCCTCCAAAGACTTAGGAAAATTCTTGAAAAAAGGGGGAAGAGAATTGTTGGGGATTGGGGATACCTCTTGATGGATGTCAAAGAGGAAAATGAGGATGAGGGATGTTGAAAGTCTGACCTTCAATGAAAAGAAAAACTTCAGGTAACCAGGAATAGATGGAAGGTAGGAAAGGATGCGAAACCCCGAAAGTTCGATGAAATGACTTAGAAGAATTTGGAATGAGCTAAGGGAATGAGTTAGAGATCAAGAGTATAGGAAGGACTCATACCATCAGCTAAAATGGTATTGGAGAAGGAAGATCTTTGAAACTCTGGCAGGTTGAAGACTTGGGCGTTTTTACAAAGACCCTGGTGGACTTTGGGGATCACAAAGATGGAGGCAGGCATGCCAAAAAGGGATGAAGGTGTGGAAGATATTGATGGCTTGAAAGTTCAAGAGGAGGAACACTTAGGCAATTTAGGCTTTGGACTTGGAGGATTGGGGGAACTAAGGAGATGGTAGGGAGGCAAAGGAAACCCCGATGGCTTGAAAGGCCAACAACTTCAACACTTAGCCACTTTTACAAGGGAATGAGTCAAGGCCAATAGAGAAAGCATGTAGGCATGACGAACACCAAAAGCTTGGCAAACTGAAAAACTCCATATTGACCCAATTTTGGATTTTTAATTGGGGTATTGACTAAGACATGAACATGGGGGCATTATGTGGCATACACCCTCAATCTGCTCTTCTTTTTTTTTAATGTTTCTGATGTGTTTTGACTCTTGAGATGTATTTTGAAATAGTTTGTGATGGTTTTGCAAAGGTAAATAAAGTGCAAAAAATATAATAACTTGCAGCAACTTAGCAATTCAGAAAATTGACAAATTTTGGAATTATAATGAACAGAAATTTCCTATCAGAAAATAGGTTTTTTCTCAATTGCAATGATGACCTAGTTCATAAAATATCACAACATATCTAAATCCAACATACCTAGAAAAAATTGGAGAATTTGACAAGGTGCTGTAGTTGCAACCAGCAAGCTGGAAACTCCAAAAATGGGACGCCACAACCAAGAATGACCTCTGTTGCTGATGAAATTGGAATACAAGGCAATAAGAGCCCTAGGAGGCACCCCCAAGCCAAACAAATAGTCACAAATCTCAACTTGAAGCTCCAAAAACCCAAAGCCACACCCAAAATTGTACGTCCACCTACAAGGATAGTACGGCCAGCTAAAGGTAACTCAAACAGCAAGCAATCTCACAAAACTTTCCTTCAATTGGCCTCCACAAGATGAATATGCAATAACTTCTATCAAACTGATATATAAATCTCCACCAATAAGCACAACTATGATTTTTGTGTGAAACCACCAAGAAATCCTCTAGATTGGGTCTCTCACCAATGCGGAAGATGTTGCCTGCAAGGGATTTCGTTCTCACAAACCCTCCTAAAGAAATAGCTCCTCCAACAAGAATATCCAAATTTCCAAATCCAACATGAATGACCAAAATGAGCTCCAAACTTCTTTTTATAAGCTTTTTAGGACTTTCTAGAAAATCCCTTTTAAAAATCACTTTATTAATTTATTAAGCCTTTTAACTCCAAACAGTGATTTAATTTGCTTTTAAAACATTCCCAGCACTTAAAGTCACTTTTAAGCATCCCATCATTTTAAACTTCCCATCCTCTTTTTAACGAGCTATAACACTGAGGTGCCCGGTATGTATTTAATTAAAAAGGCAACCTTAGTGACAATAATTAAATATGGTTCAATATCACACCCAATTAGTGGAAATGGTCGAAAAACATTGGAATTGAAATTTGACTACGTAGGAGTGATCCCGATGATAAAAGATGATAAACAGCCTAGGTGACTTACTAAAAATACACTCCCTCCAAGAATCTTTGAGCCCAACCTAGAAGTCGGAAATAACATCTAAAAGTGCCATATGACTCCTTAAAACCATCTGAGCTCATTGGTAACATCAAATTACCCCTCGGAACATGCTAACACAAACCCAAAAAGTCAGCAACAACTACATTGCTAGAGAACCAGAAAATGGGGACATTACACATTAATACAACATCCAAAGGCACATTAAAAGCAAGATGGCCCATTCAAACTTTCTCAGATCAATTATCAACAATGGGTCACAAAACTACCAAGACACATCGAAAGGAAGGGACTCAATTGAAAAATGACATTGCAGATTTGAGCCCTAACAATGGCTCTAGTTGGGGGCCTGTGTATCTTGTAGGCACAATGAGAATTTAGAATCTCCGAGCAGATTGAGACTGACTCACGAAGGATAAAACATATGTACATGACGAACCTCACAACTAGTTTGCAATGACAACACAAGGACAACTAAAGAATGGCTGAAATGAGTCACTTGCCTCTGTCAAACACCATCTTGCTGAAAGAATTGATTTTCATCAACCTGAAGCTATCATGTTCATACAGCTGTAGAAAATGTAGCCTTTTCCTTTCAAGCACAACCTTGTGATTGCCTATGAAGAAGTGAAGACTTTACCCACCATTAACATTGCCATTGTATGGCAACCACAGAACATAGGCCACCACACTGTCTTGCATTGCATCCTCTATCTTTATAGGAGCTAGGGACAACAAATGAAAACTTAGATGAGCACCAAAAGAAACTTTGGTATTTTCATACTTGCTTACCTCCTTGGGCAAATTGAGGCAGAAACAGAATGTCTCCAATTCACATTGCAAAGAAAATTATGCCACTCCTTGTTGAACTGCAGAAGGAAACTCATCCTGTGACTGCTCAACTTGAAAATTTTGAAGCTTGGGCATATAGGAAGCTTGAGCAACCAACTGATCATCAACCTGGAAAACATGTTGCTGCTCAACACTACCACACATTGTATGTTGGGCCCAAGTGAAACACTCTAACTCGGGCACACAGTCATCCACACTATGAGAAGCTAGATTCTCATAAAGGAAAGCTTCATATTCAATTTCCACTCACCTCCGGGACAAAGGCAACCAGCATACCTTGAAGTCACTTATTTTGATGCAATCTTCATTAGCACAACATTTTGGATCAATAGACACTTTGGGTGAAGAGCTACACCCTTCAAATTGTCTCTTTGTTTCAATCTTCTCTTGGCAATCATTGTGACACATGGGCTGCAAAAATCCAACTTGTGACACACTTCACCTTCCACATTCAACTTTGTGTCATCACTTTCATATGACCCTTTTGAAGTGCATTGTGCATAATGATTGAATGATTGAAAGATTTTAATGACATCCACGAGACTAAGCAGTCTATGGGACCAAGACAAACACCCTAATTTTTTTTCATGCTCTTTTCCAGGTCGGATCTCCTATTGTTAATTTTGACTAGAAGGCTGGCCGTCTGGTTGATCTTATCCTCCTCAATTAACTGCTGCATATTTTCCACACCCAAACTATTTGCGTACTAATTACGGATATCTTCATAAGTTGTGCACTCCATGACGAAGTGCCATTCCGTCTCCACCACCCCTTTATTACAGAATATGCAAGTTCTTTCTTCCCAAGCTTCCTTAGGAAGCTTCCATCTGCCAGCATCACACCTAAGATGATGCAATCCCGTCCTTAGCTATGCAACTAACAACCTCACTTTCCCTTTAATAGCAGCCCCTAAATAGTTTTTTTCACTATGATTCTTTGTTGGGTTAAATTCTTTGATGTAGTATGCTTTTTTCCGCCCAATCTGCTTTGACCACATGGCAGTCCTAAATTTTTCCCTTACATACTTTTTTATTTCACTATTGGTGCCAGGACACTCCTGTAATTTGATGTCCCACTTGTTCAACCACTTGTTGTTTTGCCTCATCCATGTTTTCTTTCTATGATCTAGCATCTCCTCCATAACCGCTTTGGGCCACCGGTGGTTATCCATGTTTTCAACCTTCTTTAAATAACTTATCAACCAAGTTATCGCCGAAGCCTTCAAGGGAAAAGTCCCCGCTTCAGCTAAAAGAATTTCATATGGAACTGTGGCTTTAACTTTGAGATTGTTTGTTATTAGGTGTTATTGGATTCTTTCTATTTGTCTCCAATTGCACTTTGACGTATTGCTTCCCCACACTTCACACCCATAAAGTACAACCAATGTGACAAGTAAACCAAAGAGAGTTTTCTTGGTTTTCCAATCCCAAAGTTTGGCTTTTCTACATCTATTTTGAAGCAGGTAAGAGGCTTTCCAACCTCCTTGTATCCTTTTCGATCTACAAGTCTCCCAACTAAGCTTATAGTGAAAGTCAATCCCAAGATATTTGTATTCTATCACTATATCAAGCGGACTGCCTTCAAAAAGAAAGGTATGCTGTTTATCTTTTCTATTCAATGAGAAAATCATGATTTTGGTCTTGGTAGTGTTCACTTGCATCCCAACTTCCTAACAAAAGTGTTCTCTTAACCCATGTGTTGTTTTTGAAATTAAAATAAGATCGTCAGCATATAGAAGTAATTTCACTACGTAACCTACCAATTGAACACCATCCCCACCTACCTTGCTTAACCAGTCTTCCAACTTATCAATGTATTGGCGTGGGAGATAAAGGGCAGCCCTGCTTAACACCAATGTCGCTGCCAAAACATTTTGACATACCCTCACTTGCTCTGATTTTAGCACTAACCTTCTCATACAACTTGTGAACATAAACTCTATACCCATTTGGAATGCCAAATTCTTCCATCCTACTCCAAAGTTTGTCCCTAGGCACCGTGTCAAAAGCTTTCTTAAAGTCTACAAAACAACAATAAGCTTCCTCACCCTAGTTGTCCCAAATTTTCTCAATCAAGTGTCTAAGGGTGATGCAATGATCAATGGTAGAATGCTTGGACCTAAAACCCGCCTGCCCTTTTGCCATCATTTTCTGCCTAGTTGCTGATCCTCCATTCAATCATACTCCCAAAGAGCTTGCCAAAGATAGGATTGACTATAATTGTGCGGTAATTAGATGGGTTGTTGATATCACCACTTTTAAACAAAGGGATGACCACACTGGTAATCCACTCCACAAGGAAGCCTTCCTGATTGACATTGTTGAAAATTCTTTTTATGTGGGGCAAGAGTTTCAGTCCCCCATTTTAAAAATTCAGCCTATATCCCATCTATATCCTGTGCTTTGCCACTTGCTAAGTTCTTTATGCCTTGTTTAATATCGTCCATAGTGAAAAGCTCCATTGCCGTGTTAACAACTTGAGGGTAGTTTTTCTCGTGGACCCGCTCGTAAGGGAGCCTAGCATACTCTAACCATTGGACATCCGTAATATTGTTTTCCAACTTCTCTTTCTTTTGCTGCAATTCCCTCCAAAAGCCTTTAGGATTCTGTTTTCCAAGAGAGATTAGCTCCTTCCTTCTTTCATTTACATACTCTGTTTTTTTGGATTGCACTAATTTTTCATATTTTTTCTTGTGATCTTTGTCCATTCCACTCTCCTTTAGCGATCTCTTGGCTGCCTTACATTCCTCATCATACCACGGATTTGTCGGAAAGGTGTTTGCAGTCCCCACCTCGGGGTGAGACCTTTTGCAAGCATTTAAAGCCTTGTGGATTAACGGGATCATCAAATTGCTGTGAATGTGGACATCTACCCCTTCCGTAGCTTTAGTCACTCCATTATTTTTAAAATCATGGAAATGTTGCTTAAGAACAACACTAATATCTCCTTATTTTCTTGATTTATGAGGATTTTACCTTTGGGAAGGGCATTTTTTTGCATGTGTTGAACTTGCCTATTGTGCTAGCTGATTGGAGAAATGCGTAGCTTAACACGAAGAGGTAAGTGGTCAGATTTCATCTCAATAGGGAAGTCCTCAATGTCAAACTCCAGCAGTCTAGAACTAAAACTTTTAGAGCAAACAACGTAGTCCACCACACTTTGACTATTATAAGTTTTGCAAGTGATACCCCCAAACTTCGGCCAGTCTTTCACACCATTGCAAATAACCATGCCAAACAAACTACAAAGCCCTAATAATTCTATCCCAAACGAGTTCACATTGCCACTACCATCTTGAGATGTTCTTTCCCAATGGAGACCATCACCTTCCTCCAATCATAAAGGATCGTTCTCCCCTTTTGCTTCACTGCTCAACTGAAGAGACTAATTATTAGTTGTCATTGCATTAAAATCACCCATTAAAACCACATCTCCAAGTGTGTTGAAATAGAGATATCTTTTTTTGGTGATGCATATGAGTCTTCATTGTCTAAGTTTCGCTTCTTATAAAACTTTGAATTTTTTAGGGCAAAGTAACAAGCAGCTAAGCTAAAAGTTACCCCATTTTTTGTTATTTGCAGCCATATGAATTGTTTATCCGTGTCTTCTTTTACAAATTCAACAGTTCCCTGCCACTTCTCATCTACTAGCACTGTAACCCCTCCATGACCTTTGCCTATTTCATTCCCTTCATTCCACACTGAAACTTTCTTATACCCTTCAAAATCTGGAACTTTGTAGCCATCATATATCCTTTCCTTTTGCTATGGGCCCCAAACAAGGTCCTCTTCTCCACGGATATCCTCTACAATTCCAGCTTACAACATGTAGGTGTTCCTGTGGGGCCCCTATTTCCTATTTCTTGTTTGAAAATTGATCACTCATTTGGGCTTTCCTGTTCTTCAACCAAGCCCACTTACCTTCATTTCTCGCTGTTTTCACCTTCTCCCATTCTTTCCTTTGTTCTTCTTGCTGCTCAAAGGTCAAATCTTCATCTAGATAAATATGTGTGCCTTTAAGTAACCTCGTATTTTTTAGAATCCTATTCTTATCTTCTAAATTTCTCAATGTGACTCTTACATGTATATCTCTTCCTCCATCTAACTTTTTTCCAATTCTGTTAGCTTGCTGAATATGCCCTGTCCACTTCAACTTATCTTTAAGAAAGTCCCTTGTTAGAATGTCGGTTCTCTCCTTCTCCCCAAAGTCTCTCAAGCCTTTAATAATAATGTTTGTGGCCTTGCTTTGTTTATCTTTTTCTTCTCTTAGTTGTCTTTAACTTGTTTTTCAATGATTCCTTTCTGCTCGTTTGACGATTTACTCACCACTTGTGACCAAGATTTGGCCTCTTCTATCTGTTCCCTTAGCTGATTCTCTTTTGTCTCCATGCCCACCAATGCTGATTGGATCTCCTTTAACTCCATTATGTTTTCTCCTCCTTTCACTTCTGATTTCTCATTTTTTGTTGTTTTTAATTGGTCTAACTCATATTTTAGAGTGACCAATTCTTGTTGTCCCCTTTCCATGCTAACTTGCAGATTTAAAATTTGATCTTGCAGCATTTTATTATCTTTTTCCAGCCTACAATTTGCCTTGGTAACTATTTTAAACCTGCTGTCTTCGAACATCCCCTTTGTTTCTAGAGCATTGAGTCTACTTTTCATTCTCATGAGCTCTTCTACATATAATTCTGATGACCATAAAAGTGGTGATGATGTAGGGCTGCGGAGTTCTTGAGATATCTTTTCGGTGACATTCTTGTCTGTAATGAACTCTTCCACTTTGCCCATGGTCTCACCCATCCTATCCACGTTTGACTTGTGGTTCACTATGCCACCTATTACCTTTCCATTACTTTTGTGCTCAACTTGATTTGCTTGTTCTTCTTTTTGGACTACCACCCTCGGTATATCTGCCTTGCTGTTATAGACCTTTGGCAAAATCGAAGTGAATTTTTTCTTTTGATTTTGTTTCAGTTTCCGTTTTTGAGCCACTCTACGCCTTAAAATCCCATTGTATTGTTTTGCATTTACGAAGATCAGCCTTTCTTTAGCGTTCACAAGGTTCTATATACTTGACAAAGACAACCTAGCTAGCAACGGGGCTAGAAAGTTCGCTAAACCCCCATCTTGGAAAGTGATCCACCCATTTGACCCTTGAGGAGTGTGAAACCCTATAAACTTTAAGCCTTCTTGACCTAGGAGATTCAAGAGGCCATTTAGTTGCACATGAGGTTTGCTTGTCAATTTGTTGTTACCCAATATGCATTCTACTGCCCCCATTTGCTTTGAAAATGATTTTGTAACTGAGGTTTGAGGTCCACCTGCCGTGACACCCTGACATGCCAGATCTAGGTTCCCCCCCATAACCTCCTACTTAACTCTCATGAGGTGAATAACCGTGTGTTTGTTTGTTGCGAGCTTTTGTTTTAATGTAAGTATGCCAGTTTTTGTCCCCATACCAACTTTAAAAATAAAATAACGAAAAGTAGAAAAGACGGATAAAGTGATAGGAAGACCTGTTTGAACGCAACCCTCTTTTCAGCAGTCTTTTGTGGGACCTGACTCTGTTTGTCTTTCTGTGCCCTCTTTTTCCCGACAAAAGCCACCTTCTCCGAAACTGGAAACATAGCCATCGAGCCTGGAGATTGCTGCAAAATGTAGCCTTGGTGCATTCGAGAATCACGCAGCCCTGGAGACACGCGTCCTACCTTGTAGTTGATCCCACAGCCTTGGTATTCGCCCTGGTCTTCTGATATCCCGCCTTGGAATTCGCCCTGGTATTTGCACGCAGCCCTAGTTGATTCTTGAATTGACACAATGTTGCACACCAAATGAATAGGTTTTCATATGCATCCATATGATCAACAACATCACATTCTTCAAGTGTAAACTCTTCATATTGAACATAATTAGCTATACAAACACTTAATTCTGCATTCTTATCTTCATGTACAGCTGCACCTATGCTATCCTCATGCAAACCATCAATAGGAACTTCAAAATCAGAAAAAGGAACAAAAGAAGGTAAGAGATCAAACAAGAAGACATCTCCTTGTTCACTATTTGTATCACCAACACGTGCATGCGTTGTATAATCAGCTGCCTAGGTTGATTCATTTGATGATTCATTTGCATATACGTCTTCCTCACTGTCCATACTGTTACATCAAACAACAGGGTCATATTCCTCATTCAGAGATTGGATTTCATCATTGATTTATTCATTGCAATCACTTATGGATGACTGATCCAGCTGAAGGTGAGTGCACACATTGTCATCTACATTTTTATTCGGTGTTCCATGGGGACGCGTCCCCCCCAAAAAACCCCGCATTTCCTAGAGGGGGATGTCTCGGAGACTTGGGGACTTGGGGGAGACGTCCCCCCACCAGGCCACCACCAGCGCCACCATCCCACCACTAGCGTCACTGTCTCCAAGACGCCGCTAGGACTTTGAGGACGTTGGGGTGTCCTCAAGACGTCCAGGGGACTCCTAGTTGTCTCCAAGATGTATAATTCTTATACTTATACATCTTTCTATAATTTTTTTTTCAAGTACTATATGTATTTCAGCACCCTACCACCCCCTCTCCGCCGTCCCCCCGCCGTGCCCTTGCCGTCCCCAAACTTAGGCCCCTCGTCCCCACATCTCGGAAACGCGTCCCCTATCGTCCCCCCGTCCCCGTCCCCAAAACCCCGTGGAACACTGTTTTTATTGCTGTCATATATTGCATCGAAACCTTCTACCCACTTGCAAATGCAACCATCACTTGATATTGTGCTTCTACTTGATGCCACCTCCATACAATTGTTGTCACCAACATGTTCATCACCAACAATTTATGTTTTTGTGTAATATGCTTGCTCAGCCACGACAAAATAAACACTACCAGAAACAACACTTAGCTGGAAAATTAAATACTGTAGATGAAATCCTGAGAGATATTCAGATTATAATTTAAACAAAATAGGGGAAGACTCAGTGATAAAGCAAATCACCAACTCCAGCGCAATACTCAAAATCAATAATCAAGTTCGATACAGTTTCACAAGGCATAGATCAAATATGTGTAGCCAATCGAATTTCAGTAGGAATAACTAGCAGACACCTCCCCAATGGAAGCAAACACACAAACAGAGATTCACAATGTGTAGCATAAGCCGCGATACTCCAATTTGCATACACAGATGGTGTTATCCAATGGTTGTCTAATGGCCATTCCCGGAACATTCAGATTTGACAAGGATTGACTGGCAATTCTATTTCATTGTACATTGGCGTTCGGCCCACATCGACAATAGTGGCTAAGTCGAGAGGAACTCACCATACCCGTCCCTGACAATATGAAATTATGTAATGTCCCTTACCCGACTTTGCCCTAGAATTCGCTTGTTGATCAAGTTTATGGTTTCTTCTTTTCTCAAATGAACCTTCCCGTACAATGGTCGTACAACACCAAAAACCAGAGAATTTTTGAGATAAAATGCAGAAAATAGTGATGTACATTGACATTCGGCCCACATCGACAATAGTGGCTAAGTCGAGAGGAACTCACCATACACGTTCCTGACAATATGAAATCATGTAATGTCCCTTACCCCGACTTTGCCCTAGAATTCGCTTGTTGATCAGGTTTAGGGTTTCTTCTTTTCTCAAATGAATGTTCTCTTTGACTAAGTAATCTTGGATTGAAGTTTGAGTTGTATCTTTCCATGTTTTTTGATTCCTTACTCGCATCCTTCAACCTTATATTGGATTGGTCATAGGATGAGGACAATTCATAAATATACATAATCTACTTATGTTTATATTAAAGAGTCATCATTACTTATAAGGCTTAATAGTTGCTGCAAGCATCCTTATTGTATATTCACAAGTGATTCACATAGCTACTTACCCATACATAATAAATATATATATATATATATATGTGTGTGATTTTATAATTTACTTATATATTTTATATAAATTTTTATATATTATTATTTCCAACTGATTTGTTGTATTCATATCCTGATTCATACTACTTTATTTCATTCCTAAATCTGCTGTTTACTCAGAAATATCTATCTCAGATTTGTTATCTTCTTTTTATTTCATGGTTCATATTCTATTCCCCCCCTTGCTTTGGAGATGATTCCCTTTAAATATTGTTGTGGTTTGAAAAGTCACATCTTCTCCTTTCCTATGGATGCGGCCTTTGTGATTTGCTGCCTTTGGGAAAGCTAAATGAATCGCTGCCTTTGTAGATAGATAATGTCTTTGTTATTTATTTATTAACCACACTCATCGCTCATATATTACCAATGCTTTGATTTATTATTATTATTTATGTTACTTTATATTTGTCATTTGTTATTCTATATTTTATAGTTTGCTTACTTACATTTTCATATTTAGTTTTATTTGTTATTTATTTTACTTTTATATTTGTTATTTGTTTATTTATTTCATACTTTATATTTGTGTATTTTATATTAATTTTATCATCTATTATGATTACAATATTTAAATTGTTTTACATTTTAATATTTATAATATTTCATTTGGTAATTTAATTATAATATTATCTTGTGAGAATTATAATTAAATTACTAATATTTATAATTTTAATATGTATTTTTTTTTTATCTTATGATATAATATTATTATAATAATATTTAAATTTATAATTTTGGTATCTATTTTATTTAGTGTTTGTATTTCAATAGGTTACGATATTGGGGACATGACAAATTCACAAGCAATTCTAAGAATATATGCACAATGGTTCAAGGAGAGCTCTAGTACAGTATCGTGTATACAGTCGAAGATATAAGTTGTGCCTCTAATGATTTGAGTCAGGATCTGTTAATAGTACGCTAGTGTGCCCAGAGAGAAATCGAACTTCCTGATAGACGAAGACCTGTATTTAGTTACCGAAGATGACAGTTGACTGAATATACAGAGATTGACGGTGATCCAATGATGATTGGAGGAATACAATGTAGTTACTTGCCAGGTGTGATCAGAACAATGGCAGAACTAGATTTAATGGTGGAAGTGGTGAACAAAGACACAAAACCACTCGCAGAGACTACGTCCTACCAAGCCGAGACCAACTACACGGTCAGCCTCTATGTCTTCATTCGATGCCTTCCAAAGGTCGGCCAAAGAAAATACGATTTATTAAAATTTAAATGTTATTTTATAATAATTTAAATTTATATCCTTGTTTAATATTATTGTTATTATTAAATATTATTTAACATTATTTTTAAATATAATTATTATTATGGTGTTTAAAAACACCTTTCCCGCCGACAGATTTGAAATTGGTCCCGTTTAAATTGGGGACATGACATTTTGAGGATCAATATTTTGCAATCATATCCCTTCTCAGACCATCAATGAAATCAATGCACTTGTATGCTTGTTGCATGTTCACCAAATTAAATTCTTCTTGTATTGAGTTGGAACCTAGAATAACATCATAGGCGCTGATAAACATATCAGCATAGGTAGGTGTGTTAGGTCGAAAATCATTTGGGATCTTGGAAAGAGCAACAAAAAACTTGTGACTGAAATCCATGCTGGATTTCCCTCTTGCCATTTGATGTTTTCTAATTCTTCAACAAGAGCAACAGGGTCTAGATGCAAAGCAAATTCTTCTTCAAATGCAGCCTCAAGCTGATTCCACAATGCAAAAATGTGCTTTGTAAAACCAACATACCAATTCTTTGCATTCCCATCTAGTGACCTAACGAAAAATCTCATTCACATGTCTTCATCATAAAATTGATACTTTTCCATGAAATCTGAAAATACTCCAAGATGTGCATCCCCCTCCCAATGAACATACCCATTGAACCTTGGCATCAATCTATAGATCGAAGCTCTCATTGTTTGATTTTCACAATTAACCCAAGAAAGGTCAAGTTGCATATAAATGGGATCAAGTGGGACAACAAGGGATGGGGAAACTCATTTTCCTGTAACAGCAGGGTATCCTTTTGATTGAATGGCCTTGATTCTTTCTTCACATTGCCTTTCTAACTCAAGGAGCACATCCATCCTCAACTTCTTTTTAAGTATGGATGCTTGTATTTCTGAATATGAGTGTTTTCTTTGTGTTGCCCTAGGGTTTGAATTATATGTTACATTTGCTGATGTATCACTAATGTAATGTCCCCTTTTGTGATTGGCTTAAATCTTGTCCTGGTAACACATAAGATGGTTGTATTCCTAACGGTAATTGTAATAATTACTGGTTCTGCCCTTGAGTGCAAATACTTATGTTTGATCTGCTCCAATTGCCTTCTTGACCATTGATGTCCTTATTCTTTTTCACCATCGCTGCTGCTCTTCATTTTTTTATCACCACTCTCAATATAATTTGTCTTTGCTTATATTTATGTTGTGTCCCTTCAACTAATCATGGCCCTTATAGAACAATTGCACAACTATGTAAATATCTCTACTTTATTCCACCGTCATCCATCGAATAGTAGTAATACAATCCTCCAAAGACTCCCCAGATTAAGACGACCCAATGCCAAATATGACAGACTGTGAATGCAGGACATGTAGCGAATGGAAATTCAGGCATACCGATGGTTTTGATATAGGAATATTAAATGCTCACACGCCAATTAAAATACAGTCCAATGCTCACAAATAACAAATCACATTTGCAACCCCCAACCCTCTTGTGAACACCAAAGATGTCAATGATAATGTCGATCCTCTGCCAATCACTATAAAATGACCAGGCAGCTCCAGCTACTGACAGGCTTCAAACCTTTTCTTGTCTTAAGATGCTCGTCTTCTTGTGAATCTTCCAGATTGTACATACACGTCAATGATGTTCTCGTTCACACAGAGAAACAAGAGTACACATTCTTGGAGGGTGATGTCGATGCTTACAATGGTTACCAACAACGTTAATACCCGATATCGGGTTCCCACTGGTCATTGCAATTGTTGAATGTTCTTGGGCACAGATCCTCCAGCGTGTCCTGGGCACAGGTTTAATATTGTTCTTGCTCCATGCTCGATAACCTCATAAACGTCCACCAATAGTCTCTAGAGTCATGCGATAGAGAATCCTTCCTATATTATGAATCGACCCTTGAATCTCTCTGACATTGAACTCTTTGATTCCCATCCAAATCTCTATGTTTATTCTATCTTCTCACTCTGCGATTGAATGTCATTCCACTCTTTAATACTGCGAGGTACTCGATCCCTGAACTACTCTCCTCTCTGATACCCATTGATGTCGTATCATTCCTTGATCCCTCCTCTCAAGAATGACTATCAATTCCTCTTATATGGCTTTTCTGTGAGTGGTCGTGTCTTCTCACTATATTTCTCCCCAACCAATCGCTCCTCCTTATTCGTTGATTTCAATTAATATCAATCACTTGAATATTAATCTCCTTTATCTAATGTTTGTTTCATGATCCAGTAATTATTTCTTTCTCTTCTAATCAGTGTAACTATTATATTATTTTTGGTATTTATAATATTGTTAGATATTATATATTTCCTATCTTAGTATTATACTTATAAATTGATTAATTTTATATCTTTAATATTTACTTTATTTAAATAGTCAATATTTGTATTTTATTAATATCATAATGATCCTAATATTTAAATTATTAATATTTATATTTTAATTATAATATTGTCTTTTACAATTATAATTATGATGATATTGATTTGGTTAATGTTTTTTTGTGTAATGTCGATATATATTTATAATTACCATATTATCTTATGATAATGGTAATTATAAAAGTGTTAAATCGATAAATTCCCTTTTATAATTTTAATTTGTATTTTGTTATTTCTTTGATTTAATCACGTGTATCTCCATATTAGGGCTTTTGGTGTTGTAATTTTGGGGACATGACAACTAAGGTAAATGAGTCCACTCTAGCTAATCATAGCTCGTTACAACTACTTATGCAGGGTAGGAAAGAGAAGTAAAACAAATAATTTGTTTCTTTAGCAAGAAAGAAACCAAGCGTTGAACTAGAAGAAAACAGGGTACCTTAAAACCAGCTGCGATCGCTTGATTTGTGTTCATGAAACATGAAAAGCAGTAGCTAAAACTTTATTCTTTCACAACAGAGTCGTCCCCTCACAGATGTGAGGGAATTCCTTAAGCACACAAACCTCCACAACACAATTTTGATTCTGGGTTGTGACCACTAGCAAAGTCTTAAATGTCTTCTCAACCCAACAACTCTATTCATATTTCAAGTGTCATTCTGTTGGCGTAAGTTGATGGGAAGCTGAACTTACCCAAACAAAAAATGCAGTTGCAAACTTATGTTTCTGAGGTGTTTAAAATGATTCCAATTGCCTAACACCTGGCAATGGCTAATTCTTCCTCAACAACAACGCCATTTTGTTGGGTCCCAAAACTGTTGCTCCACTTCCTAGAACCAAATCTCACTCACAAGGCTAGGGTTGTTATCATGCAAATGAAATTAGCTCATCAACAAACTGTGGAGGGTTGAAGGCCAACTCAATGAAAGTGGGTTATATCTCCTATGCTTTGAGCTCAACTTAGATTTAGGAGGGTATTCCAAGGGGTATACCTTAACATGTTTTGACATCACATAAAATGAACAATAATAAAATAATGACAGCCAAACCCAATGTGATGTCTTGGTCCCAAATACTATCATTGAACCAAGAACATTGGCCTCCTCAAAACTCCTATATAGCTGATACAACTGTGCAAGCATGACCCACTTAAAAATATATCTATTGAGTGTTTACTTAAGAATAAATCCTTGGTTATATCACAGGCTCATGATTGCACACAACTACTCCTACTCCTACACTATTGATTTATGTTTGTTTGATGGTGTGAGATTGGTCCATGGTTCCAAATCGATGCATATCTATTGGGCAACAGAGTCGAAGTGAATTGAGAAGAGGACAAAATGGAAAAGAAGAGAATGGAGCAATGCATTTTCATACAACAATGATTATGAAATCTCGCAACAAAGCATACATAGTAATCCAGAACAAAATTGCATTTATCTATACATAAAGTGAGAAAGATCATTACAAACCTTGCAATGTTTTCAGAATGCTATTACATTCATCTAACCCAACATTACATTCATGCCAGCAAATGTGACAAAATAAAATCTCTAGCTGTGACTAAGGAACCTTCCCGAATGCATACTTAGTGCCATGGAGACATTCTGCAACAAAATCCCCTTATATTACTAGTTTTGTTCCATTCCATAGGTTTGCAATCCCTCAACAAACTAGATTTGGTGTCAATTGCTGCCTTGCAACATATTGGCAAATCTCTGGCATTTAGGGAATCATCACTAAATCAACCACTTCTAAAAATGATCAAAAATCGTGCCTTAATACTTGCAAGGCGTCAAACCCTAATCGTTGCATTGTAGCACATTCAAAATTTGTGATTGAGGATAAATATTTCCCAAAATGGGTGTTCCAAATTGAAGGAGGATGTCCGCATTTACTTTTGGTAGTTGGGTGAAATGGCGCCATTAATGCGAGTTGGTGAAGCAGGTGGAAGAGAAGTGCATCGTTTGAACTCGTGAAAAATTGCTTCAAACATTTTTGTGCCTTACAATGATTTGGCAATAAAATTCTTGAAGCCGCAACAAAGGCACAAGAGAGACATTGCAGATTGGGCCATAGGCTACCATCTATCGTCGAACCATGGAGAGAATCATGAAAACTACTGACTCCAAGACAATAGCAACCTTTCCGATATTGGGCGTTAGGCCTCCCTTGTGTGTCATGCCAATGAGGAAGAGGAGGAAGAGAAAATCTGAAATGTTGAAAGGCGAAAGGAAAGGAGCAATTGGGAAGTCAAGAGTTGGGGGGAAGCTTGGTTAGATACCAAGTTAAGGGAAGACCGAATGTTCGACCTTTCAAAGACTTAGAAAAATTCTTGAAGGGGAAGGGAAGTGTTGGGGATTAGGGTTACATCTTGACAAATGCCAAAGAGGAAAATGAGGATGAGGGATGTCGAAAGTTCGACCTCCAATGAAAATGGAAACTTCGGGGAACTAGGAATGTATGGAAGGTACGAAAGGATGCAAAACCTCAAAAATACAATGAAATGACCTAGAAGAATTTGGAATGAGCTAAGGCAATGAGTTGGGGATCAGGGGTCGAGATGGACAGACTGAAAAACTACATACTTAGCCAATTTTGGATTTTTAACTAGGGTATTTGACTAAGAGATGAACATGGGGGCATTAATACAACATCTAGAGGCATGATAAAAGCAAGATGGCCCATTCAAACTTCCTTAGATCAATTATCAACAATGGGTCACAAAACTACCAAGACACATTGAAAGGAAGGGACTTGAGTAAAAAATGACACTACAAATTTGAGCACTAACACATGGAAAGAGAGAAATCAAAGAATTTTTAATGAGAGGCAATTGAGTGCAAAAGAGTTAACAACAAAAATTGAAATCAACATTTGCGAGTTCCTCAATGATAAGGTCAAAACCTCAAAACTTTGATCTAAGCTATACACATAGTGGGATGAAAGGATTATGAAATCATGGAAGTTGCAGAAAATTCCCTTCAATCACTCTTCAAAAGTAAACCAAAGCACTCAAAAGAAAAAAGAAGGAAAGCTAAATGGTTGGTCCCTTTGGGTGGAAGATTGAAGCTGAATTTGATGGGCCTCACAAGGCAATCCTAGGGCCTTAGGTGCTGGATGCATTATTAGGAATGGGGCGAGAATCCTCATTTGGGAAATGTCAAAGAAAGTATCGCCCAAAACCAGCAATGAGGCAGACTTAGAGGCTTCATATGAAGGATTGAAATTGTATGAACAAAATAATGTAAGGACTATTGACATTGAAGGAGATTGATGATATGCATAAATGTTATATGACACACTTATCGGGAGCCAATATGGCTGCAAATTATCTAGCAAAGCATGCCTTTGAGTAGAAGAAGAGATAATTAGTGTTAGATTGGTATGAAGTTTGGATAGATGTCCACAAAATTATCAAATCAGAAAGGCACATTGAATTTGCAAGGGCAGAGATATTATGACACATCAATGATCGACACCACTTCCTCATGATAGCATGAATTGTATTGTAGTGGAAGTGAAATCTTTGAGAATCTTATGGCTGCATCCACTCGTCTGCCAGAGTAGAAATGTTCTATTGATGGTGATTATGAAAGGATTCGACAGGAAGAATAGCCAACGAGAGACAATATGGGAGTTCAGAAAAAAGAGCTCTTGGCAAAATTAAATTTAGAGGTTGTCATTGAAACACCCTCAACCAAGAGCGCTATCAAAGCAATAGTTGGTTCGAATATGCTAGAATATAGGCATGTTCATGATAACATAATCCTAGAAGAGTTTTTGATGTCTACCATTGATATATTGGGAAGGAAGATGTGGGGAAAACTAGTAGTCAACAAGTATATCCAAAGCTCATGGTGTAGTGTGGTCTTTGTGGCCATTTTCGAATATGATCATAGGTCTATATTGGGAAATGTTTGAGGAATATTCGATAGAGGATTGATGAAGGTGAATACTGAGCTGTAAGAATGCTTTCAGGTCTTTAGGAAAGGACTTTTAAAGAGCAATTTTGAGGAGTTTAGCAGATTTATGGCCCATCTCCCCATGTTTCTCACTTCGAACAATTGGAGAGGCCTCAGGAGCTGAAGGATGAACTCCTTTTCATCATGCACAACAACAACTAGGACGATAGAGCATTGCAATGCTCAAATCTCCTTGGATATAGGCATTGTCTTTTCCACTTTATTTAATCAATGAGAGCTGACCCTGAGGCAACAACTTGCATATAAAAAATAAATAAATAAACTATTAAATTTTTTTTAATAAATTTCCTATTTTTTTTATAACCATTCTTGTTATCCCCTAAAAATGGCCTCCCATCGTCTACTGTCCCAGCAATTTATCATTTCTTTCCATCCCCATCCATGGAAATGCCATGGAACATAGTTTAATACCCTCAGATTTGTTCTAAACTTTGAAGTTGTGATATGTTCCCCAAAGGATCCTCCTATTCTCAGGAGTGCTCTTTCTTGCCAATATTCTCGTGGGAAGAGAGGCAGCCCTACCTTCATAAACCAATATCCTCCTTGGAAGATTCAACTTCTCTTCTTTTTATGAGAAGAATGCTGTGAAATGTTTTGTAGGCATCAAGAGCAGCACCACCGATCTTGTGGGTTTCCAATTTCTCTAAGCTTAAGATTTTAGCATTTTGGGTTCATGTAAAGATCCCTAAACCCAAGCCAATCTTCCATGTCCTCTATTGGAAAGCTGATTTTTGGAGGCTTCTCCATCTTTAATTAGGCATGCATTATCTCTTTTATCTGATGGGAAAATGAGTTTTGAAATTGTTCGTTGGGCAAGATATTTGATGAAACCATGTAGATGCTGTTTTCAGACTTGGTTGGTAGTAGGGAAAACATCTTTGAAATTCTGGGCTCTTGTGGCCATTGGTGTGTTGTATTGTTGGAATGAGAACATGATCTCCTCTTCTGATTGTTGTTTTTCGTTTCAGTAGTTGGTTTTTTGGTCAGGTCTGCAGGTAATGGCAGGGATGTGGCTATGGGGGCAAGGTTGCATGTTTAGGGTTTGTAGGATGAAGAAGAAATAAATCTTTGTTATACTCTCAACAACTTACTTTTAAAAATATACAAGTAATGAATTAATTGGATTAGAATCCTCAGTAAATTCAGACACCTATTCCAGTTAATTGTGTTGATCTTTTCTTGGGTGGATTTTATGCTCTTCAATAGTTTCTTGTTCTACTCTTGGCATTTCCATTAACTTGAATGTTTGGGTGTATTGTATTTATGACAGGGAAGCTCTGGTGGACCATTGGTAAATCTTGATGGTGAAGTGGTTGGCGTCAACACAATGAAGGTTCTTGGTGCTGATGGAATGGCATTTGCCATTCCTATAGATTCTGTCATAAAGATTGTTCAACAGTTCAATAAACATGGGTATATTCATTGTCTGTTAGATGTTTCTCTGCATTTTATTTCTCACTAATAAAGTTAGTTCTACTCACAAATATGTGGAGTAGACAAATTTGATCTTTTCTGTAAGTTAGTTACTGGTTGTGGATAATTTATGAGTCCCGTCACATAATTGATGGATGGCAGTCTAAAATTTATCCATCTACCACTAATTGCCATATATCAAATCCTAGAGCATTTATATAAGTTTCCATTCTCAAACTCCAAAATGCATAATTTGTTCCATCAAACAATAGAGCCTTGTTGGAAGGGAATCCTTCTCCACTCATGATGTGTGCTTTATAGATCTCCCTTCAAGTTGTTAGACTTATTCAAAGGGCTTGCTTTGATACCAATTGATGAGCACACAGTTATATTGAGAAACGGGGGCGGGGCGTGGGGGGTGAATCAGTATAACACAACTTTATTAATTTAAAACTTTATCAGACACAATAACCACGTTGCAATGATTTGACAATAAAGAACAAGATAACACCGAGATTTACGTGAAAACCCTTACGGGAGAAAACCATGGTACAAAATAATGTACTTTATATATTTATGTGAATTACAATGATTGTAGGCACCAACATCCAACTTGTTTTGTAGGGACCAACCTACAGGAAGCACCAACTCTGCAAGGCACCAACCTTGGCTAACTAGAGGCACCGACCTCTTATCATAGACCGAAAATCTGAATATAGAATGAGACCTTTACAATAGATCTGCTTTTGCTTCACATCAACTCCTTTGTGATGTATGTTGCTTCCTTAATGCTCACACAAGAGTTATATTCTTTTGCTCTTCTACTGACATTATCATTCTGACACATTCTCCTTCTTTTGCAAATCTGAAATGAACCATATGTATATGCTGCTCAAATATTGCAATCTTTTGAAAGGGATTGCAACTTTTGAAATCTGAAGTCTTGTATCTTTTCAAAGTATAAATCGCACCTCTCTATGATTAATGTTTAGTTTGATAAATCTGAAGTTGTGCCACGACAAATCGCACCTCTCCAAATAAATCTGAATTTGCCTGTATTATTTTATTGATGAAGCGCTTTATTTCTGAAATTGCACTTCATAATCATCTTCTGTTATCTGAAGTATTTAAAGGTCGCATCTTCTCATATTCATTGTGTCACTTCAGAATGACATTCTTTATCAATGACATTATTAACCTTTAGTTATCTTTAAAAATTCATCGTGTCTCTTCACGAAAGAGACGTGTCTCTTTTACTTTAGAAGTCTGACTTTATTATTTTCTAGAGTCGCATCTTTTGAAAGTCTGATTTGCTTCATAAAGATAATCGTACCTGTTAGAATCTGCTTTTAGTTTTCGTCTTTTTCTGATCTTTGTCTTTTTCTGGTTTTTGTTTTTCTGGTCTTTTGCTTTTGCTTCTTTTCCATCTTATATTTTGTCTTATTTTATTTATTTTATTTTATTCTTTCCTTTCACATTTCAGAAAATCAACTGTAATGTCTTCTTTACACGTCCTTTATTTTTTTAGAATTGACATCATTTCTTCAGATTCGCATATTTGTATCCTCTAAATCTGTTTGCATACTTGACATATATTTTTTGAAATCTGTTTGCATACTTTGCTGGTGTATATGATGAATCTTATACCTTCTTAACTTGACATCAATGACAATATTTCCAACAGATGCATCCCTTACAAGTAAAAGAATGTTAGTTAAAAGGAGGATTAACATACCACAGGCAGCGATCAAGATAATTACTAAGAGAGACATCGATTGGGATTAAAGAGTCATGTCTTGTCCCCATTGTATAAAGGGAGAAAATTAAGAAATGTATTAGGGGGTGTGGGTAATTATATGAGGAAACATTCAGAAATAGAGGACATTCAGAATAGCAGAAAAGATAGTAAGAAATCCAAACTGAATAGCAAAGACGATAAAAAAAGTAAGCAGGAATTAAGAATAGTCTGCACTCAGAAAGGCAGCAGCCCCTAAATATAATAGGGGATTGATATCATGAAGAGTAAGAGTGATGTTCCCATTTTACTAAGACCATTAAGATAAGTATATCTCCTAATATCTCCGCATTCTTCAAATAGACATCTATAGTTGTATTTGTGTAAATGCATTTTTTTAAATAAACATTTATATATTTAATGATAAATAAAATGTATTTAAATAAACATTTATATAAACATACATATATTTAAATATATTCACATGATAAATAAATGAATGCATTTTTTTAAAATAAAACATTTATATATTTGATGATAAATAAAACGTATTTAAATAAACATACACATATTTAATTATATTCACAAGATAAATAAATGATCAACATTTATATATTTAAATATAATAAATGAAATATATTAAATATCTAATATAAAATAGAATAGAATAGAAGACTTTTAACGTCCACGAGACCAAAAGAAGGCCTATGGGACAGTGACCCCAGCAATTTTAGCATTGTGAAGTGTAGTTCTCCTGCCGTTTAATTTGATAATGAGCTCTCCCATTCTGCCCACCCATTCCATGCTAAATAGATTTTGAAAATTTCCTACTATTAACCCCCTTATGTAGCTTCCTCTGATGTCACTGTAAGCTTTGCAATCTAGGATAAAATGCTTTTCTATTTCCACCTGCCCTGTTGCACAGAAGATACAAACCCTCTCTTCCCAAACTTCTTTTGGTCTTTTCCATCTCCCCGTTTCACACCAAAGACGATGCGAATTAGTCCTCAATTGTGCTATGAGAATCTTTGACCTCCACGGAATATTTGCCTCTATATATGTTTTTTGTTGATGGTCCAAGTTGGGATTAAATTCTTCTACATAATACTTTTTCTTTCTCCCAACTGCCCTTGTCCACATAATCTTGCAAAAAATTTCAACCACATACAACTTTAATTCCTTACTATTATTAGAACACTCGTTCAAGTGAATGTTCCACTTGCTCATCCACTTACAATTTTGATTCATCCATGCCTTCTTTCTTTCACCTAAGACTCCTAAAAACAACATTTGGCCACCGATGCATTTCCATCTATTCAACCTTTTTCATATATCTCAAAAGACTCACCATAGCTGTGGCCTCAATAGGAATTGCCCCTGTTTCAGCAAGAAGTATTTCATAGGGAACCAAAGCTTTTAGTTTGAATTTGCTTGTGATCAAATGCTTTTGAATTCTTTCTATCTGTACCAATTTGATGTCCGAAGTCCTGCTAGCCCAAATTTCACACCCATAAAGGACCACTGGAATAACTAGCAACCCAAACAATATTTGAATAGTTTTCCAATCCCATAACTCTGCTTCTCTACATCTGTTTTGAAGAGAAAACAGTGCTCTCCAACCTCCCAGAGTTCTTTTCCTTCTGCAAGTTTCCCAACATAACTTGTTGAAATCAATTCTCAGGTATTTATACTCTGTTACTTCCTCTAGGATACTCCCTTCGAAATAAAAGTTGAACTGATTTTTTTTTTTCTTCTTAGAGAATACCATGATCTTGGTCTTACTAATGTTAACTTGCATACCAACATCTTTGCAGAAATGCTCAAGAGCAGCCAAATGCGCTTGCAACCCTTGAACAGATCTAGCAATCAAAATAAGATCATCTGCATATAAAAGAAGTTTTACAACATACACTCCTAAGGGGACCCCTTCTCCACCCTTCAAATTCAACCACTCCTCAAGCTTATCGATATAAAGGCCAAATATAGTAGGAGAAAGAGGGCAACCTTGTTTAAACCCAATGTCGCTTCTAAAGCTTTCTGAAGTACCTGCCCGAGTTCTAATTTTTACCCTAACATCCTCATAAAGCTTATGGACAGAAGCTCTAAAATGTTCAGGAATGCCAAGATCTTTCATTCTATCCCACAACTTTTGCCTAGGCACTGTGTCAAAAGCCTTCCTAAAGTCCACAAAACAACAAAAGGCTTCCCCTTTCTCATCCTAGATCTTTTCAATGATATGTCTTAAAGTGATGCCATGATCAATTGTTGAGTGTTTTGGCCTAAAACCCGCTTGCCCCTTTGCTCTCTTATTTTTAATTACTGCCCATTTGTTGATTATGTGCTCAATCATGTTGCCAAATTGCAAACAAAGGGTTGATCATGATGGTACGATAATTAGATGGGTTGTTAACATCCCCACTTTTGAATAGGGGAATGGCTAAGCTAGTTATCCAATCTTTCGGAAACCCACACTAAATGATGTTAAATATATGCATAATGTGAGGAGCAATGTTTTCCACCCCCCACTTTAGATACTCTACTTGAAGCTCAACCAAGTCTCTTGCCTTTCCTATCCTCAACTTTTTGATACCCTCTTTAACTTCTTGCAAAGTGAAAAGCTTTGTTGATGTGTTTACCCTTGGAGGCTTTTCATTCTCTACATCTTGCTCATATAAGTGTTTTGCATATTCAAACCATTGAGCTGCGGTGATGTTATTCTTCGTTTCCTCCTTTGCTTGAAGCTCTTTCCAAAAGAGTTTTGGGTTATTCTTCCCAAGATAAAGCAATTCTTCCCGTCTAGTGCTCATGAAACCTATTTTTTTAACTTTTACCATTTGCTTGTATAATTTTGTATTTTCTTTTTCTTTGGCTAGCTGCATGCTTGCTTTCCGTGCAGCTTTACATTCCTCATCAAACCAAGCATTTGCTGGAAATTGACTTAACTTTTTTTCTCTTATTCTTTGCCCTTTTGAAGCCAACAAGAGCCTCTTGAATTTTATGCGTTAGTTGATGACTTTTTAAACCTTGCATTTGATTCCTTTCTTGTTGCATTAATTGCCTTAAAGTTTTCATAAATATGTTACAATTTTCTTGTGTTAATAGAATTTTGCCCTTTTTTTCAGTTTGATGATCAGGCTGGTCCTGTTTCATAGATTGGCAGTTTTTAGGCCAGGACAACCAAAGGCAAAGAGGATTATGATCAGACTTTAAGTCTTCCACGGGTTCCTCAACCACAACTTTCATTATATGTATCCTTTAAACATATTCGAATATATGTAGATGTAACTATAATACACAAGACATCAAACAAACACTTTATACATCACTAATTAATCAATTGATGCAACCAAATGAAGCGACACGGGTATGAGGTTGCAGATGCACCTGAAGAGAAGAGCCGATGGAAGGGACACGAGGAGGAAAGAGAATAAATATAGGGACTTAGGAGTAAAGACAACATGAAGAGAGAATACCAAGGTTGCGCGCTAGGAGGGAGGAACGCACCAAACAGTCTGCCCAACAAGTGACGCGATCTGCATAGGAGGATCAAGCAACGAAAGGAAGAAAGAACCAACCAGGGAAGATCCGAAAATTAATCAGAATCACCAACCATATAATACAAGACCCTAAGTTGCCAATATCACAAGCATGCAAGTGGAGATGGAAAAATAATAAACTCTTACCAAAGTCGCTAGACACAGGAAAGAGCATAGAACCCAGAATTCAACAAGGAAGGAGCAAGAAAAGAGGGTCTAGTATACAGAAGCTACAAGCTTTAAAGAAGGTAAAATTCAAACATTCAGAGTAAAGGCCATCAACTGAGATTGTACTGGGAGATCTTTCGTTGATCCTACTTCATTTGACATTCCTTTCATTAGTTCTGAGTCAATAACTGGAATCATACAATTGAATTCATTTACTTCCAAATTGATTGATCATTGTGGTTCCTTATACGTTATTATTGAGTGAATTCTTCAATTGACCTTGTCGGGTTCTTGGCAACAAACTCTTTTGTATTTTGTATCGGCCTATTCCTACTATCATCAAACTCCTGGTCTTAAGCTTTGAATCTGAATACCTAGATAGGATATCTCAACAAACACATACTAAGAGTTAACAAGTAAATGAGTTGACCTGAGATTGATACTACTTGCATAACAGTGACATAATTGTGAAAATTCAGATACCAATTCTAAAAAGGGGTTGTCACAGTGTTATCAGAGCACGATCTTGCCAACCTGTAGAAGTGAATGCAAACTTAAGAAAGAAGAGGAACTATGGCGGATAAATTGGCCCAAGAATTGAAAAACTTTATGGAACAAACCAATGAGAAATTTGAGAAGACCAATCAGCTAATTCTCCAAGCTCTTCAAAGCATAAACAGCCACCAAACTCAATAAAGAAACAATCCTAGGAAAGACGTGCAATCAAATCACTCTGGAAATGAACATTCAACCCAAAGTTCATCTCTAAGACCAACCATGCCCCCTTTTCTCCCAAATGAAAATGTCATAGAAGAAATGGAAGAGCAAAATTCATATAGTGCAGAAGATATTGCAGTCATGTACGCTGAATTAGACCCTGCAGTTCAGAAAATCGTACCATTCAAAGAATATTATGAAGTAAAAACTCAAGCCAACTCAAGCAAGAGGAAGAATCAGACCAGCAAAGACCTCAAATCTCGGGTTAACAAGATGACATTACCTCCATTTGACAACTCCGGGAAGAACACTGCACAATCATGGGTCCAAAAGCTTGATACTTATCTTTCCCTCAGCCCCATGACCGAAGGGGATGCCATCAAATTTGTTGTCTTACATCTATTGGAGATAGCTCACGATTGGTGGCACCATGGGCTCATCACACAAGGACACCGAAA
This sequence comes from Sequoiadendron giganteum, assembly GCA_007115665.2. Taxonomy (NCBI): domain Eukaryota; kingdom Viridiplantae; phylum Streptophyta; class Pinopsida; order Cupressales; family Cupressaceae; genus Sequoiadendron; species Sequoiadendron giganteum. The sequence continues at coordinate 604,395,646 of CM021106.1, forward strand.
CATAACCACCTATAGTGAGTTCACCCAAAAACTCATTAATAGATTTGATCAAAGGCACCCCGAGTGGTACTTTAAGGAATTCACCTTACTTAAGCAACAAGGGGCGGTGGAGGATTATGCAAATGAATTCCAAAAGACAGCCGTCATGGTTCTCGACATATCTCAAAGAAGGCTCACATATCTATTTATTGAAAGACTCAAGGAATCAATCAAGAACATAGTCAACCCATTGGAGCCCCAAACCATGGGAGAAGCAATTCAAAGGGCCATGAAAGTGGAGTCTAGCTCTCCAAAGGAGAAGGCTAGGAATCTTTCATTCAAATCACAGCCCAAACAAGACCCACCAAAGGGAGACAATAGAAGAGAGCATGCCATTTTTGCAAAGAAACATGGATCGTAGGCCACCAATGCCATGACAGGGAAGCAATCAAACAAAGAAGGGAATTAGTGGAAAGAGGCCTATGTTTCAAATGCAAGGAACCTTGGGGGCAAGACCACAAATGCAAAAAGGGGCAGATACACAAGATAGAGGAAACATCGGATGAAGAGTCAAGAGGAATCCCTACCAAAAGAGCCAAATGGGAACTAGATGAACAAGGGACTTTGGCACTCATCTCTCAAACAAATGAGAACAAACCCTTTCGGATCAAAGGTATGCTAAAAGGGCAGGAAATTATTGCCTTGGTGGATAGTGGGCCTTCCCACAATTTTATCAGCAAAAATCTAGTGTCAAGGCAAAAATTGGAGACCAAAAACTTCAAGGGATTCAAAGTTGCACTTGCTAATGGAGCCATGGATCAATGTTCAAAAATCATCCCTCAACTCGAGATCACCTTGGATGGACACACCATAAGAGGAGATTTCTACGTAGTGAACTTACAAAATGATGTGATTCTAGGGATGCCATGGATAAACTCCTTAGGACGTTTTACCATGGATAATCCAAACTTAGAAATCTGCTTCAAGCACAATGGATGGGAAGTCACACTTAAAGGGCTATCGAATGGATCCCCCAAAGTGGTATCTTGCAAGAGGATAGAAAGGATTGTAAGGCACGGCCAAGGAGAATGGATAGCACAATGCATGGTGCTAGATAAAGCACCATCTCATGAGCAAGCAATCCACATCGACATCCAACCTATTTTAAGGAGACACAAGAAGATCTTTGGAGATATTCCCCCCGACCTACCTCCAAAGAGGGGATTTGAGCACACCATAGAATTGGAAGAAGGAGAAAAACCAGTGATAATCACCCCCTATAGGCACCCAAGAAAGTTCAAAGAAGAGATTGAAAGAACCATTAAAGAGTTGTTGGACTATATTAATAAGGAATATCAGAATGCAGAACTAAAGTTCATTATGTTCTTTCATTGATGTAGTTCAATACATCCTGCAGGTCCAACATTAGTTCGATACAAATGTAATTTGCAAAAAAATCAAACATCAGACCAATATAGATGTAAATCATTTGGCCTATGATCAGTCACGGACTACACAGTCTGCCTAAATACACTATTGATTTCCAGTATAGTGAGTCTATTTCCAGATTCAACATCCAAGAAGGAATGGCTCCAACATTTCAGAGGTGACCGTGTGCATTCAATGAATAAAGTCTATAGATTATTTATAATAATACACAGGTCGGCTGGGCATACAAGGTTTATTCAGCATTGTTATGTTAGATTGAGGAAATTAACTATTAAAGCTAAGTGAGTAGTCTCACATGTTCACTGGATCGATTATGTCTTCCTCTTGTTGCTGCCAAACTGCTATAAACTCTAAATCTGTATATCTATTTAGAAATCTGCTATGAACCTTCTTTAAATCAGCTAATGGATTTATTCCTGAATCTGCTTCTAGTCCTTTTATTATTCTTCACTGTTCATCGGTCCCTACCTTAACTGATGCATTCTCTGACAACATGATTACCACATACGTTTATACATATATCTTGTTTTTTGAATGCCTAAGGGTACTTAAGATCTGCCTGTTAAAGAGATATATATCTCACTCCATTTCCCTCCTCCCTTCGATCTGACCTTCTGCCTATTTATGTTCTATCAAGGGTTATGGCTTATCGGGGAGATGTCTTCCTTTCTCTTTATGGGATACGTCCCTTCTTAAGAAATGACTACTACCTTTAACCATAAGTTTAATTCATCATATCCTTAATTAATCAGTGGATCAAGAAACACTTTATTTGTCTTTAACTTGCACAAACGAATCCCAGCGATGATGGGTCCTCTTTAATATTTAGCTTTTGACGGGGACTTGTGGAAGTATACCGCACGATGAAGGAGATTGTTCTCACATTCGCTAAGAGACTCGATGGTGCTTGTATATTAGAGGCGGTAGTCTTGATAATGAAACAGGATAAACTTTGTCTATGCCGCCTCATTCCACCTTCCCGTGCACTATGAATCCTCCAAAAGTCGTGATGGAGTGCACACGAGTTAGTGTGTTTTTTTACCATTTTTCCACCGACAACAAGGATATCGTCCAAGGATGTCGGTCATCCTTCAATCACTTGATATTGATCCGAAGATCATCTTGGCTATGATCGATGCCATTGGAGTCAAATTCATCAATTGAATTGCCTTGAGAATGTTTTAGCGGCGCCCAGGAAGGACATTTGAATGATACTCCTTTGGCATCTTATTCAGTTCTTTTCATATCCAAACTATTCCGTTGGCTACATGAGATCGGGTTTGTGTATGTTAATCTCATTTGTCGATTCAATGCTCCACAGCGATTCATTGACGCCTATGAACTAACCTAAATTTCCCATATGATACGGCTAAACCCAGACTCATTAGTGTTTAAGAAGATAAAATCGGTGACAAGCTCAAATTGCTCTCCCGGAAACAGTCGATTATAATCATACACGATGAAGTGCTATGACCTCATTCACCCTCGATATAAGGTGTCACGCCATAGTCTGGGCCAGCAGTCGTGATGAAGATTTTACACTAATGAGGAATAGATCGATATAGACAATTATTAATTTGAATGCCCATCTCATGTGGTGGCATGTGGAATGACTTCTCAGAGAAATAATGCAGCAGTCTGTAATATCTATTGGACTATATAATATGCGATGTCTTTGTCTTTGTTTGGCGACTTAAGATATTTAGACAGCCAGCCACTTATACATTGTAATGTTCCTAATGTTATCTATTATTTTATATATATTTTTAATATCTATTTTATCATAATAATCCTAATTGTTTAATATTGATAATTTGATCGTTATTATTTTATAGTTTTGTAATCATATTCTAGGTTATCTTTATTTAATTATTTTATTCGGGATATTGAGTTATGAAATTTACTTATTTCATCTTATTACAATGATTATAATATCTAATATTTGTATTTGGAGGGTCACGATATATATAATATAATAATTATAATTACAATATTGTCTTTGACAATTGTAATTATAATGGTATCAAATCATTAATATTTTAAGATATGTCTTTGTTACCTTAGTGTCCAATTTCGGGGACATGGCAAAAAGAGGCCCATTGGATAAGGCATTTCAAAATGAAGCAAGAGATATTGCAGAGGAAGATGTTGCACATTGCATTTATGCCAATGGTCTTCCTTTCAACTTGGTGAGATCACCATATTGGCATGAAATGGTGGCGGCAATCAATAGTGCACCTTCTAGTTTCATAGGTATTGGGTATGAAAAGGTGCACACCACCTTATTGGCAAGATAATGTCAAACCAATTAGAGATTCTTGGATTGAAACAAGAGTGTCTATTGTTTCTAATGGATGGAAAGATTGCAACAATCGACCTTTAATAAATGTTATTGTAGTGTCCTCCAAAGGGGCAATGTTTTTGAAGGCAGTTGATTGTGAGGGGCAAATCAAGGATGCAATTCATTTCTAAAATTCTCATTGAGCCCATAGAGATGGTGGGTCTTGAAAATGTTGTTCTAATCATTACGGACAATGCAAAAAATTGCAGGGCTGTAGGTGCTTTGGTTGAGGAAAGGTATGAATACATTTTTTGGACACCATGCATCGTACACTCCCTTAACTTGGTGATGCAAGCAATTGGCACTGAAATAGAGTGGGTGAAAGCTACATACCAAGAGGGTGAGGGTAACCAAAATTTTGTGACAAACCGCCATATGTCACAAGGCTTTTCTAGGACTTTCTCAAATTTGGAATTGTTGAAAGTAAATTTTATTTATTTTTAATTTTATTTATGCCATGTATACTTATATAATATATTTTAATGTGTTATTAACTAATTTTTTACATGATCCTAGGTTGCTGAGACCTGATTTGCATCACACACAATCGTTTTGAGACGACTTGTGAAGGTACGACAAGCATTGGGTGCCATTGTTATTAGCAACCAATGGAGTATTTTGAAGCAATCAAATTCAGAGAGGGCCCAGAAGGTCAAGTCATTGATCCTAGATGATTAGTGGGCTTGTGTGGACTATGTCTTGAGTTCCACCAAGCTTATCATGAGTATGATTAGGTTTGCTGATATAGATTGACCATGTTTGGGGGAAATATATGACGACATTGACTCTATGATAGAAAAAATAAAGGTCATAATAGCACAAAAAGACAATGACCTCGAAGAAATATTTTTTCGAAGTGTTGAAAAAACCGTTCATCACCGCCGGAACAAGATGAACACACCATTGCACCTCCTTGCATATGCATTGTCTCCCAAATAGTATAATGCACAGATACTTTCTTTGCCAAGAAGAACTCCACTATATAGAGATAGTGAAGTTGCTAATGGGTACAAGCGAGCATTCAAAAGAGTCTTCTCAGATCCAAAAGTGGTGGAAAATGTTAGGAAAGAGTTTGGCATGTTCATCTCAAGACAAGATCATAGTATTTGTCCTCATCAAGACCAATATAATGTAGATGCTCGTACATGGTGGTACCTCCATGGGCAAGATTATTTGTTCCGCCAGCCTCTTGCAATCAAGGTTTTGTCACAAGTAAGTAATTTTTATTTTTTATTATTTAACATTTCTATTGTAGACTTTAGTACATACCATTCTTTAATTTATTCTGCATTTTTTATTTTTAAGTTGTTTTGGTTTTCTCTCCAATTTCAACAAGTTGCAAGTTCTTCTTCAGCTGAACGAAATTGGAGTACATACTCCTTTATCCACTCAATGAAGCATAACCGGTTGGCTGCCAAAAAAGCAAAATACTTGGTTTATGTTGTAATGTCCCTATTAGGAATATTATTGGTTTTATTCTAAATTACCAATTTCCAAACAAATAGAAGATTTAGAGAGTACCTTGGTTTGATTTAATCCTTGCAAACAAGTCAAAATTCAATAATAATAACTTAACAATTAGGATAGCATCATTAGTAACTCTAGTAAATTTGCTAAACTGAATATGACCCCCTTTTGAGGATGCTTAATCGTGAGGGAAGCATTGAAGAGGACAGATGGAAGGGGTATCTCCATGGACCTCACGTGGTGCATGCCATTCATATGAGGTGGCCCCTTACCCCATGTGGCGCATGCCATTCATATGGGACGGCCAAATGAGGATCCCCCGTCCTTTCGTCTTCTTCCACTCCTTCGTGAATGACTCCTCTATATTGTTATTCCACGATAAGAGAAGCGAGATTGCAAAAGGTGTCTTGGTAGCCAACTCCCCTAGGCCCAAGGGCAATACCCTCCGCAATGGAGGACGTACCCCCTTGGCACTTTGTGGGCTCATCTTGTCCCCTGCCCAGGTGGCGTTCCTAGAAGAGGCCCTCTTGCTGTAATCCCTTGGCAACTCTCCCTTCTCCCATCATGGAAAAACAATGTGCACATTAGACTAACTAACTTAATACTTAAAGAGTATATCCTTAAAACATGAAGAGTATATTATCAGAAAATAAATGTATATTTTGAATGATCTACTATAATTCTACATAAAGAATTTATCACAATATTAATTCATAAATCTGGACTATAAAATAATCATGTTATCTGCTATAATCTGAATCATTACATCCTATTAACTATAATTTGGAATTACAAATATACTAACTGCCATTATGGCTATGTTGAATATAAATTGAAATCAGGACTGATTTATATCTATATCATACTGATGCTGATTGTATTGTTCCTCCTTTCTTATTCTTATTCGATGCTGTAGACTTCCTATTCTATATCCCCCCCTTTTAACCTCTACTATGTTCTTTTATATACCTAATCCAATGCCCAAGGGAGTTATCTATTCAAAGAGCCAGTCAGCCTTATCTACTTTAATAAATTAATGTCATCCTTAACATATTATCGCTGCCTTCAAAATAAATAATTGCTGCCTTTCAAAACATTTAGGAGCGCTGCTTTATACTAATCTTGCTGTTATTGAATGTTAGTTGCTGTCATTAGAAATCTGCCACTTAATATATTTAATCGCTGCTCATTTCAGAACTTTTATTTTCCTTTATTTGGGCAATGGGGTTAATATATTATAATTATAATATTGTCTTATAAGTATAATATTATTGGATTCTTAATAAATATAATTATAATATTATAATTGTATATTATTATTATAATTAAATTGCAATTATTTTTTTGTTTATATTTTTAATATATATTTTATCATTCATTTTATTTATTTATCTGTATTTCAATACTTACAACTTACAAGTTTGGGGGCATGACATATGTCCATTCCAACTTGCATCTTCTAGGATGAAATATACATCATAAAAGCATTGGAACATAGCCCTTGAGTGTGCCAACTTGGATGCATCTATTGCATTGCTTGCTAGAGTCACTATAGATGATGATGAGGAGACTCTTACACATGATGCGCCTAGTACGAGTGGCAATGTATTTACTTGTGGTTCAAATGATGTTGAACCAACCGATGACCTTGATCTAGATCCTTTTGATGATTGATGAAGATTGAAGACAATTATACAAATCTTTGATAGTATTTATTTCAACTTTGCAATTGTAATGATGTTCATTTGAATCGTGACTCTAGACATATATGATATATGACATAATATTGAAATTTTGAACTATCAATTGGCATTTATCTTTATCACTACCATTGATCAATGATGAAGTATCATGCTATTAAATGTATTTACAATTTTGTATATTTTTAAATTTTTTGCATATATATTAATATATGTATTTATATTATACAGCCGTACCCATACATACTGTACTCAAGAAAAAAAAATTCCATATTGGCCTACCCATATTCTATAACCGTACCACTGAAATATACTCTCTCAAATATTTTTGATTTTTCAGTAACAATTACAATGTAACCAAGCACTCGTTAAGGTTAGCTTAAACCAAAACGTTGCATAAAAGAACTCTAACCAAGAATGCTCCCTAAAACCACTTAAGGAGGAGGGGCGGGCATATGGTCAGAGGATCCCTAGGATCTATTGAAACAATAGTTACAAAGATTACAACTAAAAGAGAGAGTCTAAACTCAACACCAAGAATGTGCACGCAAGATCCCTTAAAAGGCGAGGTGCTAACATATGGTGGAGTATTAATAATAGAATATAAATACTTAGGCGGATAACCAGCCATGAAAGAATTTCCACACTACCACCAAACAATGGGGGGGAAAGATTACAATTAAAACACTTCGTCTGCTGCGGCAGGCATCCACTTATGAGTGGGAATTCACCACTTTTCTAGTGGGTACAATGAGAGAATTAGCAAGTTCTTTTTTTCACACTGGCGGTAAACCATCCAGGGGTTACAATGTGATAATTAAACACAAATAAGCAACAATTAAACAGACTGAAACAGTACTACTGTTATCAACTTTACAAAATGAAGAAGAGTTGCAAATTACATGAGAATTACAATAGTTTTGAAGCACCAAGAAATAGAAGATCTCCCACTCTAGATTTCTTTCAATTATTGACGGAATAAACTGAAATCAAAGACTGAAATAATTCTGATATAAAATCAGCAAACTGAAAGTTTGAATCAGCAAACATCAACTCACCAAAAATGTCAAATCTCTTACCACACTCCACGGACTTGAACCAAATTGAAAGTGTCTCTCTTCTATAGCTAGGTGACCAAGAAACCACCACTTTCCAACCTTAAAACTCAGCAAAGACAACCAGCACACATTCCAAAGTAGTAAATGAATGGTACGGCCCTAGGAGAGGGTCGACCTCACTTATAAAATCAACCACTTCATATTAAATTCTGTCCTTGCACCAAAAGGGGCGCCTCTAGCATATAGATGGATAGAAACAATACCCATAAGCAAACAAAAATCATACCAAAAGCTGTATGTGAAAATCTCCTTCAGCCAAACAATAACCAGCAACATGAAAACTGGAAATATCTCACCAAAATTCCACAATAATGCTCAATATGTACTTTTGGATGAAGTACACTCTTAGATCACCATCTAGGGAACCATAATTTCAGGCCCGAAGAATGGAGTAAACTTGCTAAGCTTTCCCTTAGCCGGATTCTGGATTTCAACCAGTAGCATAACTTTAGAATATTTTCCAAAGATATCAAAAGCTGGAGCAAGACTTCTCTTTTATAGAAAAAGAGGTGACTTTACAAATTCCCAAAACTCCTCCAAGAATGGGACGCCAAAAGTTCCCTTTTTGAAATATTTAATAATTCACAAATATTTAATCCCTCTTAGAATGGCGTCCACTTCAAGGCATAAATAAACTTTATTAAATGTTTAATATTTCCTTCATGAAGGCGTCCCCCTTCATGGCCACCTTTTAAACACAACTTAAAGTTAATGAGCTAGGCCAAGGGGTCAACTTGAAATTAAAACATTAATGCCTTGAAATATATTATTTCACCAAAATGGCCTCAAAATGTTGAAAGCCAATTATGTTCCAAATTGCACTGCCCGAAATGGAAACTGAACTGACTGTTGATGCTACTGCCCAAGATGGCACTGCCAAAAATAGAACTTACAAAAAATAGTAAATTCTGAAAAGATGCCCAATGCCTTTGCAGGTCATACCACTACGAATCTCTTTGAAATCCTAGAAAGAATCCGCAATCCTTATTCATGCAAACCTTCTTTAGAACCCCTATAAAATAGGAAACCCTAATTTGCACATCTGAGTAGCCTACGGATTTCCGAAAATAGGCTAAATCCAAATGAAGAGCGTAGGGCGAAATTGGGGACATTACACCCATCCACAATCTACTATGTTGATGCAATAATTATCAATAATTATTTATGTAGTTTACTAATAAATATAATCAGCAAAAGATATGTCAGAGTTATAACTGTTGTGTTAATGACTGTGTGCATGAGTTAATGTCTTGAGCAATCATGAATGCATATGGAGATTGGGTATCACTTACTACCATTTGACATCAGATTGATGAGTTAATTGCTATAAGTAAGAAAGGGGTATCTGGAAATGATTTTTTACATTTATCCTTCACTTTGTACCTGCAAATATCATGCTTTAGTTTCTCAATTGTCAATCTGTATCTTCTAAAATGTGGTTGGATAAGGGAGCATGTCATCTTTAAGTTTTCTTGACCAAATAAAGTTGGTGAACTTATTATTACTGTATCCTAGTAACTCAAATTCAGTGTTTCTGGAAAGAGCATTTCTCTTCTGTTGAAACAGATAGATGCATTTTTCATGAAGCCGCATGTTATTTCTCATATTGCAGAAGAGTTGTCCGCCCATGGCTTGGAATGAAGATGCTTGATCTGAATGAACTCATTGTTTCTCAACTTAAAGAGAGAGACCCATCATTTCCTGATGTAGTCGAAGGTGTTCTTGTGCCACAGGTGAAATCTGTTGGGTTAATTTTTTTTTAATGATTATTTAGCTAGTGATTTTTTGAAGTGTTGATGATCCCATCATTCAAGTTATTATGGATATTTTGAAAGACAGGCCACAAATAGATACAAGTACATGAAAGCATATGAGTAAGAGATTGTAGCATATGGTTTCCTTGTGTTTTGTTTCAAATTTTTTTTGGTCCAATGGATAAATAGATCAAACCAGCATGCCTACTTGGCATATGGAAACCTTTCATGGGATCAAAGGACTTTTCACTTATGTTATATGACATAAATTGATTACACTCTAGCCAGTCTATAGTTTTTTTTTTCTTTTTCTTTTTCTTTTTGTATTGATCAAAGCTAGGGATGTCACAACTGGGGGACCTCGTCCTCATCCCTGAAGGACATTAAACATGGTATATTAGGTGCCCAAGCTTTGGCAACTTACCATTACACTGTGTGCCAGTCTATAGTTAAAGCTAGGTCTTTCCCCTTCCTCTGTTTATATGTTCATTTTATGTGTATACAATAGCAGCTATATCCTAAGAGTGAAAATATGTTAATATGTTTTATGCCCGTGCATTAACAGTTAGAACATCACAGGTTGTTCCAGGGTCTCCTGCTGATAGAGCTGGAATTCGTACAGGAGATGTTGTCATTCAGTTTGATGGAAAACCAATTAAAAGTGTGAAGCAGGTAATCTCAGTCTGTAGTAGTTGTTTATGCAATCAATACCACAATGAAGGAAGAGTGTGATGATTTCTAATTATTTGTTCATCAATGGAGTTATCAGATTGTTGAGATGCTGGGGGACAAAGTTGGTGTAGCTTTCAAGATAGTGGTTAAGCGAGCAAGCAATCAGCAAGTTACTTTGACTGTAGTGCCTGAGGAAATAAGCCCGAGTGTTTGACAAGTAGAATGGGTAATATGGATCTTTCTCCACGTAGAATCAATATCTATTATTACACATCTTTTGGGCTCAATATAAACTTAAAGCCATTGTTTATTTGCATTAGTCCTAAGATTGCTAGATGATTTTGCAGATCTACCTATTTTGAATGGTGTCATTGTAAGGTCCCACAATGTACATTCCATGTGTTCAAAACCCTATATATATGAGATTTTCTGACATCTAGAAAAAATGCAGAAAAGCTGTATATTTGAGTTCTAGAAATTGTGGGTACATTATCCTTGACATATGCTGGTGAATGCACCAATGCATACGAATTTTGTACACAGTGCTTTTGTTTTTACATTGGGGGTTCCTATGTGATATGGAGGCATATGATCTTTAATACCAGATGAATGCATTTTCAGTATATCACTTGGATACTATGCCATTCGCAGGTGGCTCTATTGACGTTGCTTCCAAAAGTAGTTTGTTTCTCGTTGCTTATTTATAACATGCTATGATTTAGACAGGTAAATACTTTTTTCCTCTTTTTTGCTAAGTGTTTTATATAGCTGTCATTTGCCCAAGCAGCTGTACAATGAGGTGAACTTGAGTCTCAAGTGCTAACACAAATCCATTACATATAACTTGCTACGAGACCGTACCTGCCAGGATAGTATGTATATAATTTGTGAGAGAGATCTGCTGTGGATATTTTGATAGTTGTTCAAGGAATATAATTGCATAATTTAGTATCATGTATAGCAGGTTGCATGGGGGTTATTTTGGCAATCAGCACATTAAAGGTTTATCACTTCAACTAGAACTAAAAGGCCATGAGTGAAAATGGAAAATAAATCTTTTAAAACTAATTTTGGTCCATTAAATCTGTGTCTCTTGCTTTTCTGTATCTAGTTATTATGGAGCTGACTTTGCGATTGGGTGCCACTGTAAGGTGGATGGCATTTCAAGGAGGGATAACTACAACTCAAATCAGGAAGGTATTTTTCTACTAGGAGGTGTTAGAGGCCATCATGGAAATCTTGAGGAAGGACTTTGTGGAGGGTGCAGTGAGACATGGGATAAACCTAGAAATTTCTTCACTATTTGTTGAGAATCTACTAGTCTTGACAGGGGATAAGGAGTTAACCAAGGCTCTGGGAAGGTATTTTGTGTGGATAAATTTATAACAGGCTTAGATGAGGCAATTGATAGTGCCAAGATTGAACAATTGTCCTCTCTTCTAGTAATAGGGTTTGAGTTCAGAGGGCTAGCTTTGGTCTGCATGTTGAGGAGCATTGAGGAATGACTAGAGGAATTAAAACATCTTTTTGTTGAGCTTGGCGGGTCTTCATATCGTCTTGAATGCAACATCCTAGAGCTTCCGTGCCTGAAAAAAATGACACCATTGTAGGAACACTTCAGCGTAGTAAACATGGAGAAATCCATCAAGTTTTTGGTGAGGGCTGAATTGGTAAAGATGGAGGGTGGTCGTATGGGCCTGACTATAGCATATTGCTTTAGTTGCTATGGTCTCTCTAGTATGGTTTTCATGGTAATGTTTTTGGGTTGGTCACTATATTGAGTTTATGGGATTTTGAAATATGTAGCATATGTTTGATTCCACCAAACCTATCCATAAAGTGCCCATACATCAGCACAACGCAAGCATAAGAACATCTAGCTCGAGATGACAATTGATGATCAATCGCTTTAGGGGCAAACATGTTCTATGTCGAAGCCAAGGGTATATCAAGAATAGTGGAAATAAGAAGTTGAGCAACCAAATCAAAAGCTAGGTGGGACTCACCAAAAGGAGCCGAAGGAGACATAGAAGCAAAACTCCAAAGCCATGCCAACCACATGAGAATCACCCTCAAGAACATGACTCATCACAAGGGGAATGAGAAGAGAAGACCCAACTTCTTGAGAAGACTTGTCATCCCAAGAGGAACTATCAACCAAAGAGTCGAAAACATTAATAGTCAAGTGATCAATGTGGGCATTCCTCCACCATGTAGTTGTGCTCTTATGTTGAGATAGTGGACAATTTGAAGCTGCGTGGCTGATGGAAAAACATTATCTACATTTGAAGGGGAGATCTCATAGTCAAGTGATTGCATCTGACACCTATTCCCCACCATCAAAACAATATCCTTGGAGATATCTAGTCCACCAAATATAAGAAAATGTAGAGCAACCCATGTAGGAAGTAGTAGAGTTCAACCTTCAATAAGTGACCAATTGCATTTCCAATGGCCTCATAGTATGAATCTTTCCAAAACTAGGGAGGAAGATTTGGTAGAATAATCTAAATTGGTTTGATGTTGAGAGGTTTAGAGAGGGGGTTAAAGGAGATAGACCAAGGCTTGACTAAGAGGGAGTGCTCAACCTACATCCATAACCTATAGTCAAGCACCAAATTCTTGTCCTTTCAAGAGACAAAAATCACTATGAAGAAGCTCCTAACACAAGGGAATAACTCGATCTTGCCATTGATGAGAGGCTTCCAAGATTCCAAAACCTTGTTGTGCAAGTCAAGAAGAGAAGGCCACAAATTTTTAAATATGTAGATCAAGCCATGGAAAATTTAAAATCATTTTCAATCACGTCCTATCCAGGAATAAGGATAGGGGAGGTTTGTGAATAGAGAAGGGGTTGTATTTTTCACTAAGAAGGGTGGGTAGGAACCATCATACCAACTATGGTCACAAAGGACCACATGGGACTACAGTTGGAGCTCGAAGCACCGATATTTGCACCACTAGCACAACCAGGATATACCCCAATCACTTGTACACATTCTTGTAGGGTCTCAATGCCATTGTTGGCCCTTGAAGCAAGACCATCACCCTTAGGAGAAGGTACTTGAAAGTTGGATGTAGTGTTGTCACCATTATCAGAGAAGATGCCTTGGATAGGGAGTGATGGGATAACTATTGTAGTTTGCTAAGGTGCAAATGACACAAGAACTTGGAGAGAAGAGTCAACAAATAGGGGGGAAATCACCCCTAGTCCCACACCATCACTGATTGCACTAGGGGCACCTATAAACATTGGGAAAAAATATTTGAAATGGGAGCTGGGGTTTTTGGAGTAGATAAGAGTAATGAGAGAAACATTTAATGCATGTATTGTTAAAGCGATATAAAATGAATCATATACATGCATTTTTTACTAGCTCGACTAAAATATGTATAGGTGGATAGTGTGGGTTGTGAATAGTGGTGGAAACATGAGTCTGCTCTTATCATGTGTCTCTCAAGAAATAATGCATCCTCTTCATTGCTTGAACGGATGTTAGATGTAATCATTTTGGTCTTTCTGAATTAGCATAAAGGGAGAGGACCCTAACCTTCACTTGATCAATCTAAAAAGAAGAGGGAAGATCTTACGTAACATAGTTATAAACTTTGGACAAAATTGTATCCTACAACTAGATGAGTATTTAGATGAAATAGAATGGTTAAATGCCCATAAATTCTTAGATGGGGGACTATGAGATATTCTCCTTGTCACGGTGCATCAATATTGTCTTCTACAAGAAGGGAGAATCATCCACATGGAAGGATTGCATCAAAATCAAGTAAAAATATACAAAGTGCAAGAGTATTCATGTGACAAAACATGATATATTAGAAGTGCAAAATAAAAGATGAGTACCCACCATGATTCATATGGTTTGATGTGAGTGAGTTTAAGGTGAACAATTCCATTGCATGACCAAGGACAAGACATAATAAAAAAGGAGAAGACTTTTCTAGTCATTCATATAGGAGATGACAAGGATTCAGTGTTGAAATTGAAAAAACTTCTATACTACTGTGAAGTTGGAAAAATGATCCTAGATCAACTAGGATTAACTTTTCACTTGACTCCATATTTGGACACAAGACCAACTAGGGTTGATGATTAGCTTGCTACAATAATGGAGAGCCAATCTCCTAGGCACTTGTGTTTGTTTTGTATTTGTGAGGATGATAAATTTGATGTGTTTTAATAAGCCTATTTGACATATAACCCTAGATTTGAAAATGTAATTTATCGCACAGAAAGAAACGGAAAACCACATAACAACTTCAAATTTGAGAATGAGACACAAAGAGGAACTTGTGATTGAAATTTGAGGTTGAATTGTAGGGACCAGGGCACCTTAGATTAGGATGCTTCTTTTTCAGATTTGACAACTCTGAGATGCAAGTTGCAGTCTGCTCTATGTTTTTTGTCTATCTTCTTTTGAAACTTCCAAATCTGATCTACACACATGAAAAGAGAGGGAAAGGTTGTGTTGTATAGAGGCTTTCCTAAGCCAAACCTCATTTTGGTATTTCTATCTCCATGTACAACAAATGATGATGATCAAGAGGGCATACCCTAGGTCAAGCAGAGACCAAAACAACAATAATTGATTGAAATGATAAATAATAAAGGATAATGTTACCTTGATGTGAAATCCTTGATGAAGTGATGCCACACCACAAGTTGCCACAAATGTTGATTGATGGAGGCCTTGATTGCTTGATAGACCTACAAAAGGTTAGTTCACAAAACATAATAGATTGTTGTAGCTAGTATGTAGAGGATAACTCAATACACCTTCATAATTTGACATGATTGATCATAATAACTTCTTGCACATAATTGATTCCTTCTTCCTAATGTTTTGCAAACATGATCTTAATTAATGAAAGCATTGGAATAATGCTTGCTAATTCTACCCTTGAATTTGCCTTGACTTATTTTAGGATGCTCAATTTTCTCAATAGATTTTCTAGGATTAAAATGGTGAAAATGACTTGTATTTATATGCAATTCTTCTAATTTTCCAAAAACTAAATAGCAATAACTGACAAATAAGTTTAGATTTTTAAATGTTAAAATGCTAACATTGACATATTTAAATTTTAGCCAAAATAGGTTGGACAAGGGCGTTGACACCCTAGTCTAGACCCATCCTTTTTAGGGCCTTAAATATCAGTATTAAATATTAAATATTTATTTTCAATCCCATCTTTTAATTTTTCGAAGATATTTATAAAATAAGCAAATTAAATGCATAATTAGGTCCAAGCATATGGGGGGATCTAAACCTAGTGTGAAATTGTCAAGGGTGACAATTTTTGACACTATATTTAGCCTCCACTTTAGTGAGAGTATGAACTTATGCTCACACTCACTAAAGTACAAATAAGTCAAGAAGGGTTCAATTATCCAAACATTGAAGAGATAGGACAACATTGAATATAGGGATGTGCTAGCCCCCAAGTTCAAGGTCCTATGGCAAAATAATGTAAGGACAAATGAACATGTATAAATATGAGGTGCAATGCAACATGACAAACATAAAACATACATAACAAAGACATAAGAGAAAACATAATGAAGATACAAAAAAAACATTAGACAATACATGAAGCAAACACATGAAAGACACAAGGCACACATGATACCATACACAAAGTAAACACGCTAGAGATACAAAGCAAACACATAATCAACACAATGCAAACATGATAAAAACATAAACTTCAGGTTAGTACTAAAAGGTTTCAAGTCAATAAGGCGAAGAGACCTCAGTCTTAAATTTGTCTCAAATACCAAACATCGTCCATCGAAAGTGATGTTAGACAAGATGGTGCTCTCATAAGAATTAGCAAGTTGTATTATGTGAAATCACTCATGAAAAACATGGCTCCACTAGCAAGAAAGTTGTGTTATGCTAGGTGGCAATGTCAAAATGCTCAAGTTCATGAATTAGCAAGCTCCATTATGTCGAATTCATGGACTATTTTGCCAATCATGCCTTAGGGAGCGCATAAAAATTTAATATTATGGGGGATGAGTCAATGCTTAACATCACAGGGGATGAATTGATAACCACACATCAGGGGATGTTATAAACAACACTACCAACAAAAGGGTATGTCAATAAGTCAACGCTCACAAGATGCTAATCAAATTGATAGGGTGATATGTGCCCCCTTAAAATGACAATATACTTGCTATATTGGCATTTTAAGGAAAAGAAGGGGAAGAGGGAATCCTCAAAAATAATTCACATCCCAAAAACTAGTTATCCTTTCCCCCAAGTGTAAAGGAAAAGATAACCATAGAAAGGATTATCATGTTGTTACCATTGAAAGAAATATGGTTACACACAAGATTGTACCACCATGAATGGCAATGAGAAAAGACATGAAGCTACAAATGCCACATAGTGAGGAGAAACACAATAGAAGGAAACATTAGTATTTAGAATGATTAGGTGCATCAACACGTGGGAGAGCACCACAATCAATAAGTTGTATTTTATTACTCAAGGCTTGGCATTCATTGGTGGAATGACCATGCACTCAATGATATGCACAATTTTTTTTTTATAAAATTTCTTACAAGTTGGAAGAGGAAGAGTAATCAAGTGGGCTTTGAGAAGCCTCAACAAAATAATGTCTTGCTTTGAACAAGGAGTAGGAGACAATTTTCTTATGTGAAGAAAAGATTGCTCACTTACCACAAGATGTTATAAATATAATAGATGATGGATTATGAGATAAGATGGAGAAGGTTGGAAACCTAAACCCCTTTTCAGAAAGGTATGGCATAGATTTCACATGATCCTTAACTCTTTGTTTCATGTTTTCATTTATCCATTTTTAGAAAGAATTTTATATCTAAGCCTATAACACTTTTCCAACTCGGATTGAGGAGTTTTATTTTCATGCTTATGAGAAGAATTGATTCTTTTGCAAGAATACAAATACTTTTTGAACATCACCAACATACAAGGGACAAAATCTAAAGAGCTCCCATCACCATTATGGGATGATGTTTTTAGATTTGTTGATGTAGAACAAGATTGAGCAAATGAAACACAAGAGTCCTTAGGTTGAGATTGTGAGATTTTCTACTCCCACAAATGAGGGTGTAAAATCTAATGAAATCTAATCATCACTAAAGCATGTATTTGAAGATGAAGCATTACATTGATCATCATTTCTATTTGATTCTACCACATTTGACTCTTTGGAATTTGATGGTGATATTTTAAACTCCCCAACGAAACAAGGTGTAAAATCTAACAACCCCCAATCATCACCCAAGAGTTCATTCATAGTATCATTATCATTGGAAGGTAATGGTTCCACTTTTGAAGATGGAACCAAAGTATTAAGAGAGTTGGAAGTGTTATGATCAACTTCTATTTGTAAATTATCTTTTTGCATTCGCTTCTATAGTATATATCTTGTTATTATATTCATAATTCATCTCACGGTGAAGAGTAGACGAGACTCCCTTCATGCCATGAATCGACAGTATACCAAGAAGAAGATTGTATGAGAGAGTATTTGGCATGACATGGATAAGAGTAGGTAAAACCTCGAACCCTACCTTAATAGGTAATGTTATTATTCCCAATGGTTGCCTACCAACATTATCAAAGCCACTAATAGAAATTTTATTTGGTTGTATGGGATTCTTATCCACACCAAGCTTATCTAGGAGATCAATGCTACAAACATTAAGACTTGATCCATTGTCAATAAGAGTACGTCTAACCCCAGTTTTATTAATGGCTATCATTACCATTAGAGCCTCATGTTGGTTTTGGACCTTAAGTGGAGGTAATTCATGTTGAGGAAATGTAATACCCAATTTTGTTGTCTGCATACAATCAAACAAGGCTGCTACATTATTTGATTTGACAAAAGATGAGATGTCAATCTTTTGCAAAGCCTCTTGGAGCATCCCATGGCATGTAGGTGATGTTTGAATCAAGTACCAAAGGGAGATCTTGGCTGGAGTATTACGAAGTTTCTCAACAAGATCATATTCTTCACCACTACGTTGAGGAAGGCTAGGAGCGGGGGGAAGATATGGTCGAGGAAATGGAATAAAGATTGGCGCTTGTTTTGGTTACTTATTATTTCTATTGTTATATGTGTGAACAACTATATGGTAACTTGGTTGCTACAACACATCTTTGTGCACATGATTATTTTTAGTGAGCTATTTTTCAAAGTCTAGGATATGGCCATGAGGTTTTGGAGGTCTTATAATGAGAGGAGGTTTAGAAGGAGGTTCAATAATCACTTGCGGGTTTACTATTTCAACTGAGTTAACTACTTTTTGACAATATTCTATCAATGAGGAATCTAATGTCAATTTTGAATCATCTATACAAACCACCTTACTATTATTGATTACATTCTCTTGTGCCAATATATCTACCAAGTAGGAGAGCTATTGGGAGAGGTACCAATATGATTCTCATGATTATCGATGATTGGATCCTCTTGTGTCAAGATATCCTTACAAGTAGGAGAGATATTGGGAGAAAAAAACAAACTTTATTCTCATGATTATCAATGGTCGCATCCTCTTGCGCCAAGATATCCTCACAAATGGGAGAGATATTGGGAGAGGGATAAACATGAGTTTCATGATTACTTGAAGCATGAAGACTAGGTAAAGTTATAATAAATATATCAATGATTTTATTTTGTTCCACCATGATGTTCTCATAGGTAGAAAAACTATTAATTGGTCGAAGGCCAACGTATATCTCTTTTGACGACATAGAATGGGGTTTGAGGCAATGCCTTGATTTTCTTTTTAGACATGCTATATTTTGCTATATCAAAACCAAACTTTTGAAAACTCCCCCTCACCAATTGGAGAACTTATTCAGTCCTCAGAAATGCTTGTAACCACTTAAACTTCCTTGTGAAATATAAAGGAGGTAATGAACAATTCAAGGATTTTCAATGGAAAAATGGGAATAACATAATGAAATCAAAAGTCAAGGAATTGTATTCTATGCTCACTTACTATTGACCTGATAGATTACCTAAATCAAATCTGGAAACTTAATTGGAACAAGAATCAATGGCAAACAGTTTTTCAAACCAACTGGACCAAGCAACTAGAGGCTAAACTAGCATGCTTCAGATGGATGCTTATAATACAAAAGCTACCATTCAAGACTAACTATGATGACATTGACATTTGCAGCATTTGTAGAATCCCGGAGACCATTAATCATATTTTCTTTTATTGTAGCTTTGCTAAGGAAATATGGAAATTATTTTGTGATAAACAAGACATATGGGGAAGTATGGAACAACCACTACCTGAGAAGATTATCTTTAATCAAAATATAAAAATGGGGAAAACTGTTGCCTTATTTTGGTTATGCTTATCTTCTAACATTTTGTGGGCCATCTGGAAAGCAAGGAATGAGGACAAGTTTCAAGGGAGGAGGAGGATGCTTACTGAGTCTTATAGAAGACTCATGTTTCACATTGTCACTATGCAAGTCTATGTTACAATGGTGCTCTCAAAGGATAAATTATGGCAATATCTTGAAAACAAGCAGGTCACAATTGATATAATGGAGGCTCGTTATGGGCACATGTGGCCATAGGGCCACCCAGGAGTGGATTTCTTTCTGAGGGCTCTCCAGGCTTTCAGGCAGGACATTGCTGAGAGTCACAACAAGGAAAAGAACAAAAAAGGGCAGAATGTACAGCCATCTGCTGAGGAGGTGGAAGCTATTGAAGCTCTACTGGCAGTGAGGAATGGCATTGATCCACGTGGGAACCAATAGTTGGATGCTTAACAGAACAATCATATCCTTTTTATAGTAGATTCTATGTTTTCTAACATTATGATGATCATATGTGTATATTTTGTTTTGAAGCTGCTGTATAAATTGATATTCTAATACGGGTGTACATTCAACCTCTCACAAATGGGACACTGTGGATATTTTGTAAAAGGATATTCTAGGAGGGGCTCTAATGCCTTGAAACATTGTTTTTGATAGCTTATGGGGGGAGATACTTGATACTATATTGTAATGGGGGGCTTGTTAGTACTGATGCGGTTTTGAACATTGCTAGTATTTGATCTGTATCTGTTGTTCATTCTATAGTTAATAATTAAAAAAAAAACTTTTGAAAACAAAACATATTATTATTATCTTTTTTTAGGGGTAATGCATTAAATTAAGTGAATTAGGACCAACTGGAAATGTACAACAAAATCTAGAAGTTTCAAGACCTACTATCAAAAACAGGAACCAAATCTGAACAGAGACCACAAATAGGGTTTCACACATAAAATTTGATGCCAAATTGATTGGACAAGGGTGTTGGGTGCCCTAGACTAGAGGCAAGATTTTAGTAATTTCAAATAAATATATTCAAATGATGATTTCAAAATTGAAAATGTTGTAATTGTTTAAATTTATCCCAAAAATGCAGAAAAGCAAATACCTTTTGATCTTTTGAAATAAAATTAATATATTATTCTTCACATTTTCAACGTTTTCACTAAAATATGCATGCAATTTTGACAAATGAAAGCAACCTAAGATTATACTCAAATTTCACAATGAAATAACCCAAACCTAAGCCCTCAACAAGGAAAAATTAGATATGAAATTATGCAATTTAATTCAAAATATTTGTAACTTTTTTCCTTTAATGTATAATGATCAAAGAATGCAAGTGTATATTTTTGAAAAATGAAACCATTTCAAATCAACAATAAGATCTTCATCTAGGTTTTGAATTAATTTTCAGAATTTATACTATAAAAATTTAAAAATTGCAAGTGTAGGATATTGTCGGGTTCACCAAAATGTGAAATAAGAAAAGTGATCCTAGATCCAACTATGATTAGCTTCTTTTCACTTGAATCCACATTTGGACACAAGACTGTAATATCCCTTGCTCGGTTTGCCCTCGCTTGTAGATTAGGTTTAGGGTTTCTTCTTTCCAAATGAATGTTCTTTTTAATGAAGTAATATTGGTTTGAAATTTGCATTCACCATATTAACAACATTTCCACATACACATTTATCTGTTAGCATTAATATCTAGATATCCAAAATATAAGCATAATCATAAATGCAATTTAACAAGCAAGAGGAGTGTCATGGGTGGATCCGCCCTGAAGCCCTCATGTTAGGCATGGGAGGTTGTCTACCACAATCCTCCTTTCCTAACGGCTTAGTACTTGCATTCTCCACTCATGGCAACACCTCGGCTGACACTCGCTCTATTAGGAGAAAGGAACCATAAAGTCCATAGTGGTCTCAAGGCCTACCACCCCTCCATGGACGTAGCGGAATCCTTAAGTGGGACCCCCACCCCTCCATGGCCGCAGCAGAATCCTTAAGTGGGGTTTTTAGGCACCACTCACCCATGGTTCGCCCTCCCTAATAGAGTACAAGCACGAAGAAGACAATCTTTTAGCAATCGAATACATTTACCTTTATTCAGATTTATTTCACGCCTATCATAAAAATATTTTTTCATGTATCAAGGGTTCTTTAAGTTCATCATTTCCTAGAATAATTTTCATTATGATAAGATCAAAGAAAGCATTCAATCAATAATTAGATTAGCCATATCTATTTCTTATATTCAAAATATGCTAAATATTATTGCTAAGTGAATACATCACCTTAGTTGCTATATCTCTCCATGTTTCCTTACTCGCCTCCTTCAACCTTATACTGAATTGATCATGGGATGAGGACAATTTGTAAATATACATAATCTACTTATGTTTATATTAAAGAGTCATCATTACTTATAAGTATCATTATTGCATAATTGTGTATGTGTATATATATATACTTCATATACATCTATATCTATTAATATATAATTATTCTTTTACTTATATCCATGAATATATATATATATATGTTTATATAATTATTTTTTCCTTATTCATATGTATTCTTTATTCATTGCATATTATTCATTATAAAATTTATCTATATCTATGCATATATACTTGTATGCCTATTAAATGATATATATATTAAATGACTATATTCCAATGCATAACAATCATTGTTGTTGTTCTATTTTTCAATGTTTCTCCCTCTTCCTTATTTTCCTTCCTTCTATTTATACCATTCAAGGTAGGTGACTCATGGGGGGAATGTATTGTTTGGTGAAAGAGGTGACTTTTCATAAAATATATCCCTTTCTTAGATTTAATTGTTGCCTTTAAAGGCTTATTATCACCATAATATCTATTTTTAAAAATAATATATTATTTCTAATAATTATGATATTTTAGATTATATACTAATTTTATTATTTTATTTTGATGTTTTATTCAACATATTTTAACATTAAAGTATAATAATAAAAAAACCAATTTGCTAGTATCTTATTATTATTTTATTCTAATGTATTACAGTCTTTGATGTGTAATGATTATAATATTTATTTATTATTATTATTTTTTATATTAAGTTATTTAATACTGGAATGTAATAACGATAATTTGCCTATACATTTATTTTATATTTAATCTTAATATTGCTATTTATTTTATTTATTAATTTATTTGTATTTTAACACTTGGTCTTTATGGTAATGCTATTTCGGGGACATGACAAAGACCAACTAGGGTTGATGATTAGCTTGTTGCCACAATGGAGAGACAATCTCCTAGGGTCTTTTGTTTGTTTTGTGTTTGTGAGGATGATAAATTTGGTGTGTTTTAATAAGCTTATTTGATATATAACCCTAGATCTGAAAATGTAATTTATCACACAAACAGAAATGGAAAACCACAAAAGGACTTTAGATCTGAGAATGAGATACAAAGAGGAACCCATGATTGAAATCTAAGGCTGGATTACAAGGACAAGGGCACTGGGAACCCTAGTCTGGGATGCTTCTTTTTTGGATCTAAAACTCTGAGATGTAAGTTACCGTTTTCTTTGTGTTTTTTGTGACTGTCTTCTGTTGAAACTTTTGAATCTGACTTGTACACATGAAAAGAGGGGGAAAGGTTGTGCTATATAGAGGCTTGCCTATGTTAAACCTTGTTTTGGTATTTTTACCTCCATGTACAACAAATGATGATAATCAAGAGGGCATACCCTAGGTTAGAAAGAGGATAAAACAACAATAATTGATTAAAATGATAAATAATAAAGGACAATGTTACCTTGATGTGAAATCCTTGATGAAGTGATGCCACAGCATAAGCTGCCACAAATGTTGATTGATGGAGGCCTTTGATTTGTTGAAAATGTGGCAAATGTTGATAACTAACTAAATTAGAGACCAATAAATATATAACGACATAGGTGAACACTAATATCATGAAAGAAATAGTTAAACTACATTCAAAGCTACATTTTAATATGCAAATTTCACCAATACAAATTGTGGCTCAAGTCAATCTATTTTCATTTTTTTATAGGTAATTACAAGCATGCAATCATAATTACACAATCACTTTTGGTAAGCAATGGCTTCTACAACATAAATTTGTCTTCCCCCAACATACATTAAATTCCATGAAAATACAATAGCTTGATTAATGATTTTTTCACTATAAGTTTGACATCATTTCTCATGGTCCAATTATGTACTCAAAGCACTTATTTATAAGGTCTCAAAGGTAGTTTTAGGAATGAAATAGTAATAAAATATTCTTAAAAAGATCATGAAATGTTTTAAAATAATCATATCCTTATCTATAGAAAAAGAGGTAGTAAAACAAACTAATTAAAAAATAAATAATTAAATCCTAATAATATGCTTAAATCTATTTTTTTTTTAAATAGCAACTTTTGCCACTTAAGTTATTTTTGAAATTCTTTGCAAATTTGGTTGAGCTTATAAACTCGGTGATTTTTCTTAAAGCCAATGTAATTTTTTTGAAAACTCATGATTGACAAACACTCCTCCTATGTTAATCCTCACTCCATAAGTCATGTTTTAGGACCATTTTTTGTCTAACACTTGACTGAGTTATTAAGGTGGAGATTTGGGCTCGCTATGCTAAGGTAAAAACATTCCTTAAGTCGTGTTTGAAGTGTCTATTACAACTTTCTTGCAGATTGCCACTTGAAAATAGTGATTTAAGGAGTTTCTTGATGGATTTGTCATCCTAAATGTGCACTTTTGTTCTAAATGTTATTCAAAGATTTGAGCATTGATCAGTAAAACCTTTGCCACATTTTCAATACCTAGGAAAAATTTTCTATGGGTTCAACCACAAGGGAATTACACTCATCTATTATCTTAAGCCCTCTTTATATGCACTGATCACTTAACCTATACCCATGTTATCTGATGTTTGGTGGAGCTTGCTAGTGTCTTTGCCACTTTGAGGATACGTTGTGGAATTTTTCCTATTTACTATCCATACACACTTTTATAATATTTTTTCCACCTTTTTGACATGTAAGTAGATAATTAAATGGGATTTTTCACCTTAAAAGGAGCTTTACTTGTTGAAAATAGATTACTTAGATCTTTGCCACCTTTTTACATCTAGGTAGAGAATTGGATGGGCTTTGTCACCTTAAAAGGTGCTTTACTTGTTGGTCATTGATTACTTAGATCTATGCCACCTTTCATTATCTTAGGTGCTGATTTTACATGGCTAATCCATAAGAGATGTGTGCCTCTATTATTTTTTATGCCTTCTATATGTTGAGCACATTTTCCTTAAACATTACTAGATTTTAAGTGCCTCCAGTAGAGAAACAAGGTGGCTTGCCAACTTAAAAGTGAGCCTCAATCCACTATCTTTCACCTTAGGTGGAAATCATTTACAAAGTTTAGATTATTTGAAAACATAAGCACAAAAAAGAGGTGATTAAACCCACTAAAAATTGTTCCCAACTTTGTTAAACATACCTTGCCTCTTGAAGTTGCTTCCTAATCATGTATTTCATTTGGTTTCTAACCTCAACCAAGAGTTTGATCATGATATGTTGCTCTTGCACCTTTGCCCTTCTACTAGAATTTCCCTTTGCTATTCATTTCAATTTAGAGGGCTGCAACTTGGATTTGAATTGGAGCCTACTTTTAGAAGACTATTATTACTCAATTGTGGACTGAATGAGGGAAAACTCACAAGTTTAAGGGTTTAAATACATGAATGGGTAATTGATTTCCAACAAAATAGGCCAATCTTGATTAGGGTTAAAAAGAAAGTTGACCTTGAGAAACTAAAATCTTGATTTTTCCCAATATTTTAATATGGGTACTAACAATATGAACCATAACAATAAGGTTGCAAAAGGGGAAAGGGCATGTTCAAATATGTTCATTTTTAGAGTGAACGCATTGACATCGAATGATCCCTTTCAAATACATTTTACCAAATTGATCCTTGAGAAAGAAGTGAAACACAAGATATACTCATGCTTGGATGAGTTCACTTGGTATAATCAAATAAACATCATCTATGAGGACAAGCCAAAGATGAAATTGTGTCCAAGAATGGTATATACAAATGCAACTCTATGTCATTCAAGTTGTGTAATAATTTATCTATTTTTTAAATGATTATCTTACATATATTTTAGAGAATTAGGATGAAAAATCCTAAGTTATTGATCTATGATTAGTCAATTTATAGAGAATGTATGATGCATCTCCAATTGGAGGAATGCATGTTTTTGTGTCAAGAATCCAAACTTACATTGAATAAAGAGAAATGTCCTTTCACATTGTCATTTAGAAATATTTTGTAGCATACAATGTGTCACAATGGATTAAATATAGTTCTTAACAAGTTATGTGTAGTTTAGAGGATAATTTTTTTATAGGTGGTGTAAAAAATTAAAGTCAATCTTAGGACATGTCAAATTTTACCAAGGTTTATGAATAACTTTACATGTGTGTCTTAACCATTGAACAGCCTCACAAGTAAAATATTTTTGTTCATATGGTTTAATGAACAACAATAGGTTTTTATGTATTAATGTTAAAACTAATAATCACATCAAACCTAGTTAGTCTACCCCAATTGAAGCAATGAATTTCACATTTATGTAAACATATTGAATTTTATGTTTAGATGGATATTTTATCAAGATTGCATACACAAGGTAGACCATAATGTATTTTCTTAGTACATTGGTGATGAAGGACTAGATAAATCTATTCCATCAAAAAGTTTTGAAATTACCTCATTTGTATCCTATGTGGATCACCAAATAATGATGTGCTTGGTAAACAAGCTAGTGGTCCAAAGAAGAGAGAATAGATTATTACTTATACTCTACAAATTCACATTTAAGATGGTTGCTTGATGGTAAATGCACCATGTGTCCATTTTTTTTGAAATTACCTCATTTGTATCTTATGTGGACCACCAAGTAATGATGTCCTTGGTGAACAAGCCAGTGGTCCCAAGAAGAGAGAATAGATGGCTACTTACACTATTGTAAGAGAGGGGGACCAACCACTGCAAGGCCCCAGGTCACGAAAGGCCAAGAGCAATATGGCTGCCCTAACTTACCTCGGTTTAAAGGAGTGTTAGGATAGGCAGGATGAGAATGATGAGGAATGTGGGGTCTTTCAATCACTTTGCAAACCCGAGAGTTGAAAGGAGACTAGGCAAGTTGGTTTTTAGGGTCAACTCTGTGTCTCGGGTAGCTCTTTGTCAAAGGACAAAAGCACAGTTCTAGAATGACAGCGCGACACGCTGGTGTCTCTCAAGTGCATTGGAGTTCGTACAACCAAAAACTAGGGAGACAAGGTTGGACCACTCAAAAATGAACTATCAGCCTAGTTAAGAGCTTTTAAAGGTGCAAAAAAGAACAATGAAATACGAAACGTAAAGATGAACGTGATAAAGAAAGTAGATTACCGCAAGGGTGATGAAGATGATCTCACACAACAATCCTTTCGCTAGCTTTCTCTAAGATCTCTCCACCTACACAAAGAAAAGAGGGAGAATGTTGGGGGGTTGTATAGGGGTCTACCTCAATTAGACCCCCATTTTGGTGTTTCCACCTCCACGGATAGCCAAGTTTGCAATGATGTAGAAATAAAGAGATAAAGAAAGAATACAAGCAAAGTACACCAAAAACACTACAAAATAGTACATACTTACTCAACCAAACAATAGAGAAGATGAGAGGATCTTACCACCTCCGTCTAAAGCACTCAAGGCTAGTGGAGGAGAAATATGAGAGGAACTCAAGCTTTTGTTGCAATGGATTTGTCATGCGCTTGCTCTATCGAAGTGATGGAGTAATAGATTGCTGCTATGAAGTGTGAAATGTTGCTACAAAGCTTGGGGTGAATGCTCAAAAGTGTGGAGAGATTGTGTCAACTTGTGAAGATGAAAATGAATGAATGGATAATATGAAGAAGGAATGGAAGAAAACAACCATATTCGGGTCGGCCATCCAAAGAAAGGTGTTACACTTTGACTCCCAATAGGAAGTGTAACATTTTTGCAAGATCCAGCTGTAGGAATTTTCCAGGGACATAAGTGCGCCGTGCAGATGTTTGGGCATCGTGCGAGCATCCTCAACAGAAACACCTCCACTGACACGTAAACAAGGCGCCAAGTGTGATGTGAACAATAGGCTTATGTGGAATTAAGCCTCCAAGTTTTGTTCTCTAAAGTGTAAAGGGGTAAAAGGGGAATTTGCGTTAGGGGTGCAAATTTGCTCCTATACATTTTTCCCCCACTTTAGCGACCATGAATTGTCATGTCCCCGAAATAGCAATACCATAAAGACCAAGTGTTAAAATACAAATAAATTAATAATTAAAATAAATAGCAATATTAATATTAAATATAAAATAAATGTGTACCATATCAATATATAAATATATAAATATGAAATAACAAATATAATAATAATATATAAGCAAATTATTGTTATTACATTCTAGTATTAAATAACTTAATATCAAAAATATTAATAATAAATGAATATTATAATCATTACACATCAAAGATTATAATACATTAGAATAAAATAATAATAAGATATTGGCAAATTGGTTTTATTATTATACTTTAATGTTAAAATATGTTCAATAAAACATCAAAATAAAATAATAAAATAAGTATATAATCTAAAATATCATAATTATTAGTAATAATATATTATTTGCAAAAATAGATATTATTGTGATAATAAGCCTTTAAAGCCAGCAATTAAATCTAACAAAGGGATATATTTTGTGAAAAGTCACCTCTTTCACCAGACAATACATTCCCCCCATGAGTCACCTACCTTGAATGGTATAAATAGAAGGAACGAAAATAAGGAAGAGGGAAAAAAAACATTGAGAAACAGAACAGCAGCAACAATGATTGTTATGCATTGCAATATAGAGCCATTTAATATATATATAATTTAATAGGCATACAAGTATATATGCTTAGATATAGATAAATTTTATAAAGAATAATATGAGATGAATAAAGAATATATATGAATAAGGAAAGAATAATGATATAAACATATATATATGAATACTAATGGATATAAGTAAAAGAATAATTATATATATATGAAGTATATATATTCACGATTATGCAATAATGGTGCTTGCAGCAATTGCTGAGCCTTATAAATAATTACGATCCTAATATAATAATGAATAGATTAATATTTATTTATATGATCAATCAAATGTAAGATTGAAGGAAGGTGATTAAGGAATAAAGAGTCATGGGAAGACACGGTTGATCAGGTGATGTACTCACTTAGCAATAATATTCTGAATATAAGAAATCGATATTGCTAACCTAATTATTGATATAATGCTTTCTTTAATCTTATCATAATGAGAATTATTCTAAGAAATGATGAACTTAAAGAACCATTGATAAATGAAGATATATTTGATTATAGGCATGAAATAAATCTTGGATGAATGTAAATATAGTTGATTGTGTAAAGATTGTCTTATTTGTGCTTGAAACCCTATCAAGAAGGGTGAACCATGGTTTAAGTAGATTGTCTAAAAACCCCACTTTCAGCCCCTTAGGCCCTAGACAAGGGATTGGGCCTTGCAGCCCCTTAGGCCCTTGACTAGGGATTGGGTTATAGAAGGTTGGGGGTCCCACCTAGGCTTCAACCCCATAGGCCCTGGACAAGGGATTGGAAAAATAGGAGGTGGTAGACCTTAGGCTACTTAAGGATTCCATGATTTCCTCTCCTCTGATAGGATGAGTGTCTTTTGGGGTGTTTCCATGAGTGGAGTATGTAGGTACTAAGCCACTAGGCAAGAAGGATTATGATGGACAACCTCTTTAGCTTTATTTGAGGGCTTCAGGGCAGATCCACCTATGGCACTCCTCGTATGTCTTCTTAATTGCATTTATGATTATGCTTATATTTTGGATATCTAGATATTAATGCTAACAGATATATGTGTATGTGGAAATGTTGTTAATATGGTGAATGCAGATTTCAAACCAAGATTACTTCATTAAAAAGAATAATCATTTGGAAAGAAAAAACCCTAAACCTAATCAACAAGTGAAATCTAGGGAAAATCGGGTAAAGGACATTACACGAATGCTGATGAGTGCTTCGGTAAAGTAGGTTGAAGAAGTAGTAGGGTTAGGAAAGTATACCTGAACCATCGAGGAAGCAAAGCACAGTCTAGCGAACCTGAAAGTGCAGGAAAGGACTTCATAGTTCCGCAAAACTATAAAGCTGAAGAACGAAAGCGCCTTACAAGCTCATGGACCTGCAAGGGAGGTATCCACCAAGAACTCTGACATGAGGGAGACTGAGAAAAGGGGACTCCGCAGAGTCAAAAATGACAACATGTTTACCTGCAGATAGAACACGTCGAGAAGTAGCCGCACAGGCCAGCGAATGGATAGTCATGTAGACCATCGTCGAGTGGGAAGGCTTTCAAAGGGGTCCCTCGGAAACCCTTCAAAAGGAAGAGGGGTCCACTCAAGAGACACGTTGTTTGAAAAGTAAGGTCTAGTCGAGCTATCCCCAAGCTAGACACAAGGACGTGAAGTAGGTCTAGTCGGGTTGCCCCCAAGCTAGACATAAAGATGCAAAATCGGTCTAGTTGAGCTACCCCCGAGCTAGATGCCATAGAACTCATTAGACATAAAAATTTTGAAGGGGTCCCTCGGGAACCTGACGTGAAGAAATGGGGTCCACTCAAGGGATGGACTATTCAGAAGCCAATGCTTTCTTTCTCAAATTGATGAGTCATCAAGGAATCCTTTCGAAAGATGTCCACTTCATCAAGGAATTTGAAAGGAAGGCAATTCCCCCACGTGAGGGGAAGATCAAAGTTGTTCCTACTTCAGAGGAAGGTTCCCAAGTCCTTTCTTTATGAACCCATGATGAAGGAAACATGTTTCGTTAAGGTTTCAAGTCGAGAATGCAATTCTAACAAAGAAGTGTGTGGAGGGGTCTTTGAGAAAATATTTGTTGGCACGAACGCATTTTCTAAAGACCGTATAATGTAGAAGTGGCATTGTCACATATGAAAGGGACAACTCAAGCAAAGAAGAGAGAAAGATGAAGGGAAAGCAAAAGAAAATAGAACATGAACAAAGGGCACAGGGGGATCTGTTTTCACAGGGCCAAATCTACCTTTATCCATATATATAATAGGTAACCGCGGTAAGAGGTGAAAGATCATCAATCCCCAATTAAATCAGGAAAAATTTACAAAAGACAAAGTAAAAATAAAAAATCGGGTCAACATGGAAGGAAGCCTAAATGCTCCCAACGCTTTGCATCGTCCCCAATTTTCTGAAATTCAATCATAAACATGGAAGAATGATGATACACATAGAAGAAGGTTTACAACACAAACACCACACTTGTATCCAAGCACCAATAGGGGTGACGAGGGTCATCCATTCACACATATCATGATCACGAGGGGAACACTTCACAATACACACACACATCTAATCTAAAGATCAAGAAGAGGGTCTCCCCTAACACTGGTCAATCAAGAGGTCATCAGCTTCCCACCCTAGATTGTTGTAGGGGGAAGGATGACGAGCCTACAATGGTGTAATGTTAAGGGGAGGAGCTTCTAATCCTCCCACAACAAGGGCTAAGGCAAAGGGACCTGTGAGGTCTTTGTCACTCAACTCTTGTGGGTCTAAGCTCAATGACTTTGTGAAGATCGCTAACAAGGTCAGAACTTCATCGACTGAGTTAAACATACACTTAATGGGAGTGCCATATTTCACTTCGACAGATAAAGGATTTTGCACCCGAGGTTCACCGAGCGATTCGGGAGCAGTCACAAACTCAAGGGAGGCTGGGGTTGGTTTTGTCACTAAGACAGAATAATTCAATGCGGGACCACCTTTCGGGGAAGGTGGGCTCTTCTTACGTCCTTCATTTTTGGAGGGACCACCTTTCGGGGAAGGTGGGCTCTTCTTACGTCCTTCATTTTTGGAGGGACCACTCTCCACCTTTTTCTTTGTTGGAGGAGGCAAACTCCCCACAGAAGAAGCAAGACGGGTGGAGGAAGAGGGAAAGAGAACCGCAACAGATATGATTGAAGTGTTAATCATATCTATGTGTTTCAAAAAAGGTGAGACATATGGAACGGATGTCAACAAAGGCAGCTCCACAGAAGGAGCGATGAACACCTGCACCTTTCTAGGTGCATGTGTGCTCGCAGCAGAAGCTGGAAGAGATACAGAGCTAGTTCAGACAGAAACAAAAGAGAGGAGAGGGGAGGACACGACAAGAGGTCATGATATAGGAGTGGTTGCCTCCTCTTCCTTCTTTTGTAAGGAGGCTTGTTCGGCCAGAAGGGCCTTTTTTCAACGCTTACGCTCACGTGCAAGGTGATTTTTGCAACTCTTTGAGCCAGAAGCCGAAGGTTCTGAAGGAACGAAGGGCTCCTACTCAGCCATGGGAGTATCCTCCACAACTGTTTCTAGCAGAGGGACAGGTCTCCTGGATGGGAGCAGGTTGAGAGACGGCAAGGGGAATTGACTCTAGCGCCTTAGCAGTGGGCCTCTTCCCATTCACGGGAATGGTAAGAGGTCGTGGGGAAAATTCTCTTCTCGAGCCTTTCTTTTTGTCGTATAGATAGTACCAAGGTCCATGGGACCCGTTAGGGAGATCCAATATCCTGATCTTGGATCTACACCAAGCAAGCACCATCGATCTCAGCGAGTAAAAAATAGGCTTATTCATCCAATACTCCTCCCAAGAAATGGGAGTAGATGAGGCAGCTCAAGAAGGAGAAAGCTTCTCCTTTCCCTTTTGGGAGGAGGAGGTAGTTGGTTTCTTTTCTATAGGAAGGTTCAACTTCAGCTATCCCTTGCCTCCAGTCTTATACTTCACATAGTTATTATAAAGTAGGTATGTTTTAGGTGGAAGCGAACTGACTGGAGTGGGCCAAAAGTGATCCAATGAATATCCTCCATGGGACACCATAGGCTAGTATCCAGTATCATGCACCACGTGCACAACACCTTCATCGGAAAACTTAAGGCACTTATGAATTACAGAGGCAACCCCGTTCATGGCAACCAAGGTACACCTAGCTTTGCTCTAAATAGGTTTGAATCGAGGATGACATCGAAAACCGCATCTATAGTCGTAGGTCCCACTAGGATCGACAGTGTTATCGATCCATAGGGTTTAAGGGTGAGACCATCATGCATACGGATGATGGATTTTGTTTTTTTGTATTCTTCCCTTTGCAGGGAGTTCAAGAATAGAGTCTCCATCGTTATAGCATTCACTCTACTTGTCGGATCAGCTAAGACCCCTGTCACAATGTTTCCATTGAGGCAAGCAAGAATGTAGAGCGGATAAGGTTTGTCATTTGTTAGTACATCTTGGAAAGTGAATGTTATATCTAGTGAACCGGTCACAAGACGAGGAGGAGTAATTGTAACCATGTTGACGTACGCTTCGGGGTAAGAACCTGAATCAGAGAGATCAATAATCATGTTAGGCAGAATGCGATGGAAATGGGTCCGTGTATATCTGCAATTCACTATTAGCTTTCACCACTGATTCATTTTTGTTTTGCTTGCTTCCATCAAGACAGATAGTACCATCCTCAATGTGATCTTGTATCTCATGACGCAGGCGCATGCAGCGTTTGGTATCATGTCTGTTAACTCAATGGTATTGACAATAGGTATTTTCTTCATACTAGTTAGGATATGGTTGCCTAACTGGTTTTGGAGTTGGCAAATTAATGATCTTATCCTTCAACAAATTCTGTAAGATGGAAGAATAGGATTCTAATAACTTCGTGAACTTTCGGTCGCGCCTGAGGCCATTGTTATCCATAGCGGCTACTACATTCACGACAACCTTTCCTTTCCTAGAGATCGATATGATGGACTTTCCCTTCAGATAGGAGCGCGAGGAAGATCCCCCGAACTGAACTACCATCTGTTGGTACTCCTGTAGGGCCGCACACAGATGCGTGAAAGAGGGGTATTTCATAAGGGCAAAATTCTCTTGCCAAGGCCTTTATAAGTTCCCTATGAACACCTTTTGCACATCGAAGTCTGACAACGGGTACTATATTTGTGAAAAGAGTGTTTGATATCGCGCTATAAAGTCAGTAATCTTCTCATTATCCCCTTGTTTACACCGAACGAGGTCAGAGAAGGTCATCTTAGGCCTGATGTTGGCTTGGAACTATCGTAGGAACTGGTTCACAAGCTGATCGAATGAAAAGATGGATTTATCGGGCAAGGAATAGGACCACTCGAGTGTTGTATCCTTGAGGGATCAAGGGAACGATTTTTCCATCAACGCATCGTGATGGAAGAAGTCTGTACATAAGGCGTTAAAGGTGGACACATGTGTTTGTGGGTCCCCTTTATGAAAGTATTTCTCAAATTTAGGGATCTCCATCCCTTGTGGGAAAGGAGTATTCAGAATTGCTACCGACAATGGGCTATGTTGGAAGAAAGGCTGAAAAATAGGTTGGGTAGAAGCCTGAGAAGGGCTCCCTAGCTAGTTTTGCATCTTCCCCATATTTTGAAGAAGGGTATTTAGAATCGGATCGTTAGAAGGTGTAGGACCAGTGGAACCACTACCAGAGCCATCACTAGAACTGCCATCGTGACTACCACCAAGGCCACCATCGATGCCACCGCCATCGATATGACCTCCGTCGAAGCCACCACCACTTCCAAAGCCATGACCTTTGTCGGAACCTCCTCTGCCAATACCACCTCTACCACCGAAGTTTCCACCACCAAATCCTCCACCGGTCATCCTGCCAAATCCTCCACCACTGGAGGTGATGAGAGGGGTGAAAACCCAAAGGGTTCTTGTTTACCTTGATAGTTTCAAAACTTTCAGAAGCAGCAGGAATCCTGATTGAAGGGATCGTGTCGGCCATGTACACAGACGTGGGAGGCATTGATACCTCCAATTGTCTCTCGTGTTCTTCAAAGTGGCTACCTCATACCACACTACCATGGTTTGAAGGAGTGCACACTTTAGCCAGACCAGCAAGACTAGCCAAGAGTTCTACGCTTGTTCAGTCTTTTCCCACCATGTACTTTATTTCACTAATAACTTTAGCAGCCCTAGCTAGCTTCGGGTTTTTTTCCAAGTGATTCTCTAACGCACCCAACCCTTTGCTTAGAATAGCGACATATTCAGAAGGGATGTGGACAACTTCATGCTCGTCCACAGATGATGAGGTTGATGACGCAGGAGGAGTAGGGATGCGATCAGTTTCATCAAGGAATCTAGACTCGCCCCGTGACACATGCTCCTGTGCGGATAGGCCGACCGCAAAACCAGAGAAAAGACCAACAGTGAAACTAGAAGAGACGTTCGTCTTCTCCATCGGCAGGTGTCGTAGACTTCTAACAATATGCTCAGAGGTCATGGACTGGGTTGTGACACTCATAAACCTTCACAACACACAAGAGCACAACGATCAAAGGGTATAAGAGAAAAAATCCCATAACACTGACGAACAGAAAGACGTTGGTTCACGTCAGGTTCACCAAAAATGTAAGAGAGGGGGACCAACCACTGCAAGGCCCCAGGTCACAAAAGGCCAAGAGCAGTATGGCTGCCCTAACTTACCTCATATTCATGTCGGCCAGTCGAAGAAAGGCATTACACTTCGACTCCCAATAGGAAGTGTAATGTTTCTGCAGGCTCTTGCTGCAGGAATCTACCAGGGACATAAACGCGTTGCGTAGACATCTGTGTGTCGCGCAGACGTCTGTGTGTCGTGCGGGCATCCCCAATAGAAACGCCTCCACTGACACACTAAATAGGCATCAAGTGTGATGTGAACAGTGGGCTTATGTGGAATTAAGCCTCCGAGTTTGGTTTTCTAAAGTGTAAAGGGGTAAAAGGGGAATGTGTTAGGGGTGCAAATTCACTCCTATACAACTATACAAATTTATAATTAAGATGGTTTCTTGATGGTAAAAGCACCATGTGATGACATACCAATTTTAAAGAATTAGGTCAAAAAGATCCCTAAATGGAATACATCAAGGGATCTCAATTGTATTTTTTACGTAATAGTATATTCATAATGGTATTGAGAAAATCAATATTTTTTTCTCAATTAGTAATCTTCTAGAAGAAATGAGTGAAGATGTAATGCAAGTAGATACTCACTGTGTTAGTCACTTATTCTACATAATAGGTCTAGAACAAACACTTTAGAGGTGTGTGGCTTAAGAAGATAGTCAATGAAACCTAAGAGAAGTGAATGGGGGTGATCCCACAATACTGGTTTACAATTTTTGGCCAAACTGGACACTGAAATAATTTTTTCTAACTAAATCTTCACTTTTGGGCACCTATAGCGGCTAAACCGTGAGGAATTTGAAGATGATGCAAACTAGTGATTTGTGACATTGTTTCTATAGATTCTAAATATATTTTTTTCAAAAAAATTGGAATCAGATTGCACTTCTTTTTCCATCTCCTTCGAAATTATTTTTTTTCGGCAAACAACATTTTTAAGGAGTGACGCTCACCGTATACAACATAATTTTTTCTCCATGAGGGATAAAATTCTAATTCTTTCGAATTTAGATTTGTAACTCTAATATCTAGTGCTTCCAATTGGTCTCATAGTTTTTTATTGAATATTTTTTATTTAATCAAGTTTTGAAGTCAAACCAATTACAATTCAGACATAGGCGGACTGTATACAACATACTTTTTCTGTATGTATCAAAATTCAAATTTTTTTTGTTGGATCAAGGACTTCAATATTTGTTGCACTCATATTTTTCAAAAAACAATTGATAATCTGCTATTTTTCCACATGTGTAGAACAAAGAGCTTGATTTTCAGTGAAAACCTATGTTTAATAAAACTAAAAAAATGAATACATAATAAAACCAAAACATATTAAAATTATATTCGTTGGATAGCTCGTTCCAAGGAATACCATCAACCAGTTGGGTCTGTGAAGAAGTCTCCTCCATTTTCATCCTCAACCCGAGCTTCGAAGTGCAAAATTTTGGATTTTTTTGGTGCCTGAGGGGGAGAAGAGGGTTCGAGGGTTCGCTCGAACTAGGGATCATTCGAACCCCCTCTCCACAATTGGATTTTTGTTGAGAATGGTGGGCCCCATCATTAAATGGGTTCACTCGAACTAAAGAGTTCATTTGAACCCCTAAAAGCAAAATTTTTTGCATGGGGTCATTTTTTTCAACTTTTCCTTCCTCACTCGAATTGTAAACCACTTTTGTGGGTTTACCCAATGAAAGAATTATCACAATTCATACGGGATTGTAACACTAAGGAAATTTCTCTTCACAATTATATGATGGTCTAGTTTATTTAGAGACATAAAAAAGTGGGCCATTCAATGTGATACTTTCCAAAGGATGGTAAAATGACTAAATTGGAACTTTATAAATTTGTATTAAATGTAACCAAATGATATATTTAAAAGATATGGTATTGGACTTCATCCAACCATTCAAAAGAATGCTTGGATGAGATGCATTGTATAGTTTTTGTAATGAAACACTTGAAAATTTCCAAAGGTAAGGATAGTTTTATACATATTTGAATTGAGCACAATCAAATATTTATATAAGAAAATTATAAGAATATTTATAATATTGTTTTATTTAAAAACTATTCATGGAGAAAACATTGTCAAACAAATAATAGTGTCTATGAAAGAGAAAAATATTCCCCTTGTTGTCTCCAACTAAGAGCCTTATAAAAGAGAAGGAAACAAACAAGGTCTCAATCTTAGTAAGGTAGAACTAACTTAAAGGTTAGAAAAAACACCTTATAATTCATGTAGGTGGTTGTAGTCCTAGCATAGTTTTAGATTTCAAGTAAAAAAACTACAATAGAAAATTGGTAAGGTAACAAGGGGATCCTAACTAGTCAATTGGTTAAGTTAGATGAAAATAGATACATGCATAATTGAACTCCAAGATTATGTAAAAATGAAAATATTTGCATGACAAGCATTAGACGAATATGAGTAGATAGTATTAGTGTTGAAGTTTATTTCTTGAAGGGATATTTAATCAAGAAGTTTTTACAAGATATGGTTAGGTTTATAGAACATTAATGAGGAATATAGCATTAAAGTAATGTTCTTGGAGGACCTCAACAACTAAATTGTTGGAGATCTAATTAATGGGTCAAATTTGAAAGTGTACAAAGCATGGAGTAGCAAGATGAGAATTCTTACAAAGGTAGGTGTTATAGGGGAGAGTGTGATTGAGATATAAGAAGTTCAATTTTATATATAGAATTATTGAATGTGGAAATGATGAACAATATAATGTGTGATTTGTAATGAAATAAGGTATATACTAATTACATGTCATTTAACAGCAGTCAAAATCATTTACCTCAATTTATTCTCTAAAATATAAAATTATTTTTCAATTCTCATACCTCATTCATTTGAGTTATCAATTTATCTACCCTTCTCCCATTCAACTAAAAATATAATGGTGGAGTATTGGGTCATAAAAGGAAGTGATGGCTCATGGAGAGATACTAAAAAAATGCATTAAAAATCTTTGAAGGATTCTTCCACCAATAATATTAATGTTAGGATTAGGTAAAGATAAATTTTTAGTTGAGAAGAAAATACTATGTAAAATAAGATTTTTTAAGGATTATAGTTCAAATAAAATGTAAATATAAGATAAATCAAGTTGATACTTTAATGATGTTAAAGCTTTAATAAAGAGTATAGTTTTTTTTTGTGAGTAATTATCTACTTTGTTTAAAAATTAAGAAGTTTTGATATAATATTTTCTATATGGTTGTAGTCTTAAGAAAACCATGTCACCCACCTCAAAACTTCTTTATGTACAATGTTGGTCTACATATAATTTTTAGTAATTTTGAGCATATTGAAGGTTTTCTTTCAAGACACTCAATATATCTTGGCTTTGTTCAATTAGGTCTTGTACCTTTGGCACTCTACTATAAAAAATAACCAAATCTACAAAGAAAAAAGCATCATAACCATATAATTCTTTGAAAAAGTGAGATATCAATGGATATATGGTATGTAGTGTTGTACTAATGCTCTCCCATATAAATTCATTTAATCCAAGTTGATTGCTACCCTGCCATAATTTCTCAAGTACTCTTCAATCCATTTATTAATAATCATTTTCCCATTTGTTTGAGGATGGCAATTGTTACTTAAAGTCAATTTTGTACCTACCAAGTGAAAAAACCTTGTGAAAGAAAAACTAAGGAATTGGTCCCTATCACTTATAATATTTTTAAGTAACCCATGCAATCTAAGAATTTCCTTAAAAAATAAGTTAGCAACTTGAGGAGCCTTTAACCTAGTAGGAATGACAAAGAAATGAGCATATTTTGGGATTTTTCCATCATAAAATAAATACAACTTTAACCCTAAACCTTGGAAAGCCCTATGATGAAACCCAGGATGATACGCTTCCATTATTGATCTGGTATAGGCAAAGGTTGCAATAGACATGCTATGAAATATGCTCTACTTTATACTATTGACAAGTAATGTGTTCTCTAATGTATTGGAGGACTTCTCCCTTGAGCCCTCTCCAAAATAATTTGACCCTAACCAACTTATAAGTCTTTAAATAACTTGGGTGACTAGCCCTAGGTGTATTATGGACAACCCTCAAGACTTTTCTTTTATTTTTTTATTTAAATGGGACTAAATAGATCCTATGCTTGTAGACAATGATATCATCAACCACCTTGTATCTATCATCTTGTATTTTTCCTTTAAGGATCTCATTAGTGAAATAATATTTTTGCATACTCTACTATTACCAACACTTTCTAATCAACAAAGATCTCAAACATAAAACATAAATAAGGATTTCTACATAAATCATTAGCTACCATATTATTTTTTCCTTTTACATATTCTATATCAAAATTATAAGCTTTGATCTTACTTTACCAATCTTGTTTCATATTATTTAAGTATTTTTTCTTGATTAAAAACCTCAAGTTGTTGCCATCAGTCTTGACCATAAATCTACCACATACCAAGTATTGTTGGAATTTGGCTAAGGTATGCATGATATCCAAAATTTATTTATCATAAATAGAAAATATGTGTTTGACATCTATTAATTTTAAATTTAAAAGGAAATGGGATGCCCCTTTTATATTAAATAATTTCATATTCCTTCCCCCAATGCATCACATTTGATAACAAATAGAATAGAGAAAAAAAAAATTAAAAAGTATTGGGAAAGAACTCATTACTTCTTTGAGTTTTTTAAATGTGGCTTGGGTTGTTTCAAACTATTTTAAGTATCCTTTCTTTGTCAATTTAGTAAACAAAACATCAAGTTGTGAACATAAATATCCTATATTAATTGCAAAGTCCCCAAAAACCTCTCAATTATGTTAAAGAAGTGAGTGTTGGCCAATCTCTTATTGCTTGAATCTTCTCTTGATCTAAATGTACTCCATGTGCACTAATAATATGTCCCATGTATAAAGTTTTAGTCATACTCAATTCATACTTGGACTCTTTTACAAAAATAGTTCAAGCTACTCAAGAATTCCCAAAATTGTATCCAAATGTTTCAAATCATTTTCCCATATTTTTTATACACAAAAATAAGCGTCCTCAACTTCTCCATGAAAGTATGATTCATGCATAACTGAAAGGTAGCTAGAGAATTGGTCAGCCTAAAAGGCATAACCAAGAATTCAAAATGTTCATAATGACATTTGAAGGTTATTTTGTGTACATCTTCATCTCTTACCTTGATTTGGTGATAACTGAATCTCGAGTAATTTTTTAAAAAATAAACCACTCCATGTAATTCATTGATCCTTGGTATTTGGCACTTATTTTAATGGTATTCTTATTCAATGAATAGTACTCTATACACATTCTCATAATACCATTTTTTTTTACTGGTACTACTAAAGAGATAAAATGACTAGAACCAGGACATATGTGTTCCATCTCCAATGACTCCTTAATTACTTTTATATTTCCTCTTTGAATTCTCTTAGATGATAGTATGGAGCAATCATAAGATCTTTAGAACTTGCCTCAAGCTCTATGATATGTTGAAACATTCTATCAAGTGGTAGTCCTAGAGGTAAATCATTAAACATTGTACCATGCTTGTCTAAAATAGTATGCATATCAATAGGATAATATCTCTCACCATCGGATATGGATGTATCTCTCACAAATAATTGAGTTACCCACTCTATTGTTCCCTTATAAAAATATTTCTCCATCCTCCTAGTTAAAACTGATAGCATCATTGACTATATCACAAAGGACAACCTCTTCACCTTCATATTGGAATTTCAACTCCATGGTTTTGTAATTTTGTGAAATTTCCTCAAGGGAATGGAGTCATTATATCCTTAAAACCATTTTTTCTCCTATACAAACTACATAGAAATCATTATCATTTTTGTGTTTACGAAGTGTAATGTCCAATCCTTTGACCCTGCTAGTACATGGTATAGTAAATCCATTTGCTATAATAACATTAAACCCTTGAAAGTATTTTGTTGGTAGCCTCCTTTATTTTACCAATCTCTCATACATAAAATTATGGTTTTCCCCACTATCACTCAATATTGTCACCTTATGTCCTTTCAACACTCCATGAAATCTCTAGATGGGTGATACCCAGGTGCACTTGATCTAGTGTAGCTAAGATACTACTAGTAGTCTTCTTTCCTTCAATCACTTTTATTTTTATTTTTGGTTCTTCCTCTTTTTTCTTCTTCTAGTTCTCTTACATCTTCCTTGTCCTTGAAAATTACCTCAATGTATTGTACTCGTCCTTTTAAAAGACACCTATGTCTTGTTTCACAAGACTCTATGCACGAGAAGAAAAATTTCTTCCTTTGGAGTTCATTCCTTGATTCAATTTCCTTAGTAGTTTTTGGTAGCCATTTGTGTTAATAACCCTACCAAAATTGTTTCAATTTCTGCCCAAAATTATTGTTTTTTGTCTATCCATAATTAATTGACATTGGCTATCCATAAGAAATTGATCTAGATTACCTATAGGGTGTTTATCTTTTCTATCATGTAGACTAAAATATACCTCTATGGGTTAAAGTTTCAAGATCCAAGGACTTTTTAATAGCTTTCTACAAAGAGGTAGGGTTGATAGCCTTTAATAAGCCTCTAAGAGGTTCAACTAGGCCTTTAATAAATAATACCACAAACCTCCTCTATAACACATTAGGCACCATAAATAAAAGATTCTAAAAATTAGCAACATATGCATCAACTATACGAGTGTTTTTGAGTTGAGATAATTATTGCAAATGAATTTCTAGATAAAATATATCAAATCTTTATATTTACTTGGTATCGAACTCATAATAAGCGGAGTTGAGATAATTATTGCAAATGAATTTCTAGATAAAATATATCAAATCTTTATATTTACTTGGTATCGAACTCATAATAAGTGTGTGTGTGTGTGTGTCCTTGTGTGATCAACCTATGATACCGCCACTCATTTGCTAAACGTTCATGGTGAGGGGTGGTGAATTTGATGGCTTCATCCTTAGTCATAAGTCTCAATGATAGGAAACATCCAATTTATATATCCAAGCATGTCTTGTACACTTATTGGATTTGTCATAAGAAGAAACTTTCAATTTTTCCAATGTATTTTGGAGATCCCTTTATTTTTTTGTGGCCTTATTCCATCTATTTGACCACCCTTATTTTTCTTCAATCCATAAACTTAGTGAATGATAATTCCTCCATAATTTTAGATATTAGGAGCATATGCTCCTCGTAACTATTTTCTATGTCATCTTCTATGGATGTCTAAATGTTTGGATCAACAAATGATTCTTCCCTATAGATGAAACTGGGTTGGAAGGGTCTTACAACTAAACCAACAATAATTATTTCAATATTTTGGTGAATATTTTCCCTTGATAAATTTCCTTCACCATTGTGTAGCCTCAACATATTATTATTTTTCATGGTAGAGACAAGATATGCCATCATGTTAGCTAACTATTCTTGGCCTTGAAAAGGTCTCTCAAATCTAGCATGATCTACATCCTTGTTATAGTAACCATTGCTTCTTTGTATTTTCTAATAATTTAGCCACCTTGCTGCCCTATAATATTTATTGGTTGATTCGGGTCTTTTCTTCTTTCTCTCTAGTAATATCTGAGCTCTCTATCACTTTTGTGCATGAAGTAGATTTTTTTTTTAATTTTAATTTAATTTTTTCCCCATAGTTGGAAAGATAATGGCTATGTTTACCCCTATAAAATTATTGGGCTAATTTTTGTGGTATTTTGACAAATGCTTGACAAATTTCTAAATTTTGTATAGGAAAGATTAATACAATATCTTTCATGAATTCCTTATAAAAATGCAATTGTTTGAAATTATATGGTATTAGAAATGTACACAGCACTTTGTACGTAGCATATACATGTATTGCTCACTCTAATATAATTTTACACTGATAACAAGTTTGTAGTAACATAAAATTAAATGAATAAATTATTACTAACCATTTAATGACAATCACTTGTCTCTTCATTTGATTCCTCAACTATTGTGCCAATTTTATTGTTGTAAAATTTAATTGTAATGCGCCAAAGGTGGCATGACTTGCATTGTCTATTCCCTCCCCAGGACCACACTCCAAATAAATGAAATTGACTATGACTAGGGGTTTTTAGTGTTAAAAAACCTTCTCAAGATGCCACATTTCCCTTAGAATGGTTCTCACGTCCCTTTGATGGAGGATTGCTAGATATTATAACCCCCGGAGTGTGGCATCTACTTGTAATAACCTATTACAACTATTAGACTAGATTTTACCCATAAATTTCACCTTATGGAGGGTCATTAGTTATTATAACCCCCAAATTGTGTTGTCTACCTATAATAACTTGCTATACTGGTTAGACTAGCTTCTACCCACAAATTTCACTTGTAAACTCTGTCACCATTCTTGTACTAGTGTGACTTCCCTTATGTTATGAAAATTACTGCAAATATGATTAACATCGTTTGCATTTTATTTCAAGTTGGATAGCTAGCAACTAATTTAAAAACCTCGTAAATCTTTATTGTTTCCTTCCTTATTTAGTATGACTACCATCATAGAATGGTACAACTGGTACCATTTATTAATTCCAACAAATAAATAATAAAATTTAGATTATTCTACAAATAATGAAGTCCCTGCATAAAATATGAATAA
Organism: Sequoiadendron giganteum; assembly: GCA_007115665.2. Classification (NCBI taxonomy): domain Eukaryota; kingdom Viridiplantae; phylum Streptophyta; class Pinopsida; order Cupressales; family Cupressaceae; genus Sequoiadendron; species Sequoiadendron giganteum. The sequence continues at coordinate 604,439,781 of CM021106.1, forward strand.
ATATATATATTTTTTGAAATTTCAAATCTCCACACAAATTCCCAAATCAACACAAATTTGAACACTATATGAAGCCAACAATGAAAACCATAAGTTTCTCATCTTTTAGTTCCTAGATAAACTATGAGAGTTTTTGTCCTCAAGATAAAAGTTGCACCAAATCTCAATGCTCTCCAAAATGAGTGTTTTTGGAAATTGATAATGAATAGAATGAAACTCTTTTTCTAATAATTATTTTTTTAATCCTTTTTCCATCCAACCCTAAAAGTACTTAGAATTAATTTTAATAGAAATTTTTTTCTAACTTATAATCACTAATTACATTTTATTCTTTTAATTGAATATTCACCCTTTATTCCAACTTATAATTAATTTTTATTTTTTGTTTATATCTAATAGTACTTTTGGTCCAATTTAATAATAATAAATTAAGTGTCAAAGTTATAACTTAAAATACCTTTTTGGACAAATTAATGAATTATTATAATAATATTCGCCTATTAAATCCACCGTTTAGCTTGCGAGGAATAAAAATAAGCTTCGGTTCCTCTAAATTGATTTAGTTTGAAAAAGGGAACAATACATTCCCTCATTCTCTAAATTTTAGGTGGCAATCATGAGATATCTTAATTTGTATCTTATCACATTGTAAAGGTTAGCTATACTTAATTCATGAGACGCAAATGTGGATCTATTTTGTGTCCTGATTGGAAAAAATATTATTATGTGTTATATGGTGAGTGCATCTTGGCATTTGGCATTATTTTATGGTAAATAATTTTTTTCCAAAATCTTTAGTGTGACTCCTTTAATTTTCCACCTTAGTTCTTTTCTCTGGCCTAGAGAAATCATGGACACCTTTGTTAAATTGGTAAGTAAACAAAGAAAAATGGCATTTCTTTGTGGGAATAATAAGCTACACCTAAAATGAGTTTTCAAAACTAGGAGTAGAATTTTGTTGTTTGTGGTCCAATAGATTTTTGAGTGAGGAATTACTGATTATTGATCATAGATGTCGTATAAATCTAGATATAAATTTAATGTTTTTGGAAATTGTACTCAACCTTGGTAAGGAGAAATACATGATCAAGAAGTTGTCAAATACTCCAACCAAAATTTTATTTCTTGGGGGTTTAGACATGATATTGATATTCTTCGAGAATCGATCTTGGGCTTTAGTTTCCCCTATAAGTTGGATGATTATGATCATGAATGGGGAGGTAATTGGGTTGTGGAATCCCTTCATTTTTTCATCATTACCATATAATGAGACATATAAGAGGAGGAAGGCACCATAGGGGTCAAATTTATAAATTGAACTCTAGTATTGGTGTTGGAAGATACCATTGCACACTTCTATTCTATAGTCTTTGATAGCTTTGAGGACAAGGTGGGAGTCTAGTTTCTTTGTTCTTTTGCTCACATAACATAGATAAAGGTTGGATTTGTTGGGGTCATTTATATGTTTATGTCCTTATCATAATAGGTTGGTTTAATTTTTCGGGTGATAAGAGGAATTTTAAATCTCAACCCTCTACCATGATAGGCTACTATAGTGTATAGAGGGAAAGATAATTTTTTAATTAGTATCCCTTGATGTATGTAGGATATACCTCTATTAATATACAATATGGACAACTTCATATGCGTATTTAATAGAATGGGCACAATCCCCATGTTTCTTATTTTTTTGATTAGATAAGAAGGGAAGGACCATGATCCCATACAAAGATTACATTAGAGCAAAACAACCCAAAAAAATAGACTACTAAAATAACAACCAATCAGAAACAACAAAGTACTAGAACAACATTAGCAACCTAATAGGAACATCAAGTAAAGCATAAAACCAATAGCAATATTTGCATCAAGGCACACAATCCACTTATCAAAACCAAAATCCATATCCACAACAAAACTAACCAAAGGCCACCAACCATTAAGCATAGTCTTTAAAATAAAATACAAAGTCATATTAAGACTAGCATAAGGTAATATACTAAACTAGTCTAAGACTAAAACAACAGTACTAAAAACAAAACATATAAAGGCACTATGCCTAGAGAGTTCTAAATAGAACAAAACATAGAGAAAAACTAGTAGATTAAGAGTCTTTAATAAGACTCCAATTGTCTTGAAGATCCAAAAATAACATCCAACCATCTCGCATTAATCACCCTATTCTCAAACTTATCAGCTCTAGTCTTCCAAAGAAAATTTCCCTTTTTCTTTTGTTGCTTCCTAATTTTTCCCTATCTAAAAACAATGCCCATCACCACTTTTCTCATAATGCCATCCACCACAACACTAATATTTTTTATAGACTCTTCCATTTCCTCAAACTTTTTAGAACTCGTATCCTCACCAAGCTACCTTTCCATTTGATCCATTTAAACATTAAGGGCTTCTATCTTGGAACTTAGGATATTAAAATCCCCATCATTAGCATTTTCTTGTATATGAGGGTTTTGTGTTATAGTGTCCTTCTCATCCATAGAAGTTGGGATATAATTTCTAGCCTCAACCATATCATCCTCATCAAACTAATTCTCCTTTCTAACCTCATTACCACCATCCATCTCATTATCACCATCCCTATCGATATTATAGTACTCTTCCTGAAACTCCTCCTCCTCCACTTGAGAATCAGTACCATCCTCGACCTTTGACTCTTCTATCTCACCTAGACTATCAAGGATGAAATCTTCATCAAAAGTTTCAAAACCCTCCTCCTCATCAACCTTCTTACCTTTTTTATTGAAGTTTCCTTCCCCTTAGAAGTGGCTTTAGCAAGTCGTATAAACCTTCAACCTCTAGAAAGAATAGTGTCTCTTTCCGAACTGGAATCTTGGTCATTTGAAATTGTGATAGTGAGATTTTTCTTTTTAGCCTCCTTAGGGTCCATCTTCCTTTGTTTAGCCAGCCCAGAGGTAAGGGGGAGTTCATTTTTAGGAACCGTTATTCTGAGGAGGGCATCAAAGGAAGGGTCAATGGTAGGAGAAGGGGAAATTTTCTTAGTCGACTTCAACACTCTACCAGGAGAATGTGGTTGGTTGTCAACAATCTCAATCCATACAAAGATCTTTAGGGAAGGAGTATGCTCAATAAGATTAGTAGGGAGATTCCTTTGAGGAGTGGTGGAGCTAAAATAAACTTATAAATATTCCTAATAAGACCCTAGTGTAAAGGAGGATTAGTCCCATGCTCCATATTTTGCTAGAGAGAGGAAAATAAAAAAGGAAGGTTTATCTTATCATTATGGTGAAACATGGTTTAAAATGGGGAAATGGTACATGTGAACCATTATATAGAACCCTTTAAGAGTAAAGTACCTCATAATATGCAAACTAACATTATGATAGGGAGGAGGGAGTTTTAACCTTGCATACCCATTTTGAAATCTTTTAGGCTTCTCGACAGCTTCAAAGAACTTGTCAATGAAATATTGATAGTTACCTGAGCTCTTTTTGACTATATTTTTTCCCTCATACTTCAAGCCAGTTGCCTACATGATCAAATTAGTAGAAACTGTAAAATGCAAACCACCAATTGTAACTTTGTCATTGCTCCAAGAGTTTGTGAACTTGTAAGTTAGGGCATCATTATAGCCCTGCATAGGTTGAAAAAAGGGGGTGAATCCTACCATTTAGAATATCACCCACAATTCCTCATTCTACTTGAGAAAATCATAGTTCATAGGCTCTGACATTTTTCTAGGACCCCCCATTAAGCCCTCACCAGCAAGACAATTCTTGTGAAGCAACAAAAAATATTCACCAGAACGCTTCCTGCCATCAAAATAAGTCACTAGAAAAGCAATCTCTTCAGTATCAAGACTAAAACTAGATGCATGCATTTGTAAAAGCTTCCAATTATTCTCACCAAAAATTATGAGAAAGAGCTAAGAATTGGAATGATCTCGAAGATGGAGATTTGGCATGTCACAAATACCCGTGAGAGAGATAATAAAAATCGGCACATTTAATGGGGAACTTAACATGTACTCAGCTCGCACATAGGAATGAAATAAGATAGTGAAACAAAGGACACCTCCAAGAATCATCGAGTGATCATTAAAAGGAGTTGTAGCAGAAATAATCATAACCTCAATCACCTTAAGATACAAACCTTTATCTTTAGTCTGATTATTTGAATTATCAACATATCTCGCCATCATTATCTTAAATGTTAATGAAAGGTAGCTTCGGTCAGGTATAAATGATGATTGTTGATTGCATCATCATCATTTATATGTGATCGAAATTGTCCTTTAAATAAATATTTTTGGAAATAAGAATTTCGAATTTATGAGCATGAATAAAATTCGAAATATTAAATCAAATGTTCTAAGTTTGCATTATGAAATCACAGGAAGTAAATTACATAATGGTTATGTTAAGCCACCTATTGGCATCGGTTGGCTGTAGGAGACCCGTGCCCTCAAGGGACACGTCCCATGAGAGGACGTGTCTTCACTTTGTGGAGACACGTCCTCTAAAGTGAAGACACGTCCTCTCATGGGACGTTTCTCTCCTTGGAGGCGTGTTTCTTCTTGGAGGTATGTGTCTCTCCTTTAGATATATAACATGATTGCAAACATTGATTGGAGACATCAAAATTTATAAATGTTCTGCAATTAGCACATTCACAATACAGAAAATAAAATCTGACTTAGAATTCTTACACAGAATTTCAGACTTAGAATTTCCATAGATTTTTTAGGATCCTAATTTGATAAGATTTGATTACATTTACCTGGTATCAGAGCCAATTTGAGTGAATCCAAATCAAATCTAGATATCAAATTGCTTAGGAAAAATTTGTATTTTTAAATCGAATTCACATCACATTCTTCATAATGTCAAGTGTGATCAGATTTGAAGATCGTCTTGTAGGAGCAAACAACTTCACATCATGGAAATTAAGAATCATGATGATTCTTACAGAGAATAAGTTAGACTCACTTGTGAAAGAAAATAAAAGGGAACCAGAGGCTGATCCTAAGAAAATTCAATGGATTGAGAACAATGAAAAAGCCATGAAAATCTTAGTAGATGCAGTTAGGGATCATATAGTGCCCATTCTAGCAAAACATGAAACTGTATATCTAATGTTCAAATCCCTTGAGAGCACCTATGAGATAAACAACACCAGTAGGACTCTTGCATTAAAGAGGAAAATCAACAATGTCCAAATAAACAAAGGAGAAACTATTAATGCATACTTCATAAGGATCATTGAACTAAGGGATCAATTATCCACAATTGGATATCGGATTGATAGAAAAGAATTAACTCTAATTGCACTAGGAGACCTACCAAACTCATGGGAGTCATTTGTTCAAGGAATAAGTGTGAGATCTAAACTCCCCAAGTTTGATAGGATAAGAACAGACTGCCTTCAAGAGGAAACAAGACTCTCAACAAAATAAAATAAACAAAAGAACATAGATGAAGACATTCATGTGCTCAGCACAACATCTAATAAAAGGAGTAAGAAAAACTCCTACAGGAAAGGATCATTTAAAAGAAAGAGAAATTCCAATGGAAAAGGATCTTCCAAGAAGAAAGACATCTCTCAAGTACAATGTTTTAGATGTGATCAATATGGCCACTATGCAATGAAGTGCCCTGACAGATCAAAACAACAAGCATCCTTTGCTAAAGTAGGAAATTCAAATTCAGACCATGAATCTGAGAACTTTGTGTTCTATTCAGCCTTATCTAGTCAAGTATCTAACAACACCCACAACTAGGTAATTGATAGTGGTTCCTCTAGACATATCACAAGGTTTAGAGAACACTTAGACACTATGACTGAAAAGACTGATGAAGAAGTAACCATTGGGGATGATTATGCACACCCTGTAAAAGGGGTTGGAACTTGCTCCATCAAATTGAAATCTAATCTTTCCCTTCAACTCACTAGAGTCTTATTTGTACCTGGAATAAAGAGGAATCTAATATCCATCTCTACCCTTGAAGACAATGGATATAGAGTTACCTTTATGGATGGGAAAGTTCTAACATGGCCTAAGAACTCAACTATCAAGAAAGCCCAAACCATAGGTATAAGACAAGGGTATCTTTACAAACTATGCACTGAGGTTAAGCAAGCACTTACCCTTGACACTTTTGATTCAAATGAAATTTGGCATAGAAGATTAGGACACCTTCATTTCCGTGCCCTACCTTCTGTGGAAAAACTTGTAACAGGCTTACCTAAGTTAAAGCCATCTCCTGAAGGAACTTGTAAAGGTTGTGCCCTAGGAAAGAATACAAAGGGATCCTTTCACAATAGCTTGAGTAAAACAAAAAATGTATTAGAACTGGTTCACTCTGATTTATGTGGACCCACTTTTGTACCTTCCAAGGCAAGATTTCTATACTATGTCATATTTATAGATGACTTCTCTAGGAAAACCTGGATTTATTTCCTTAAGTGTAAAGAGTCAATAGAAATCCTTAAAAGGTTCAAGGAGTTCAAAGCCCTTACTAAAAACTTCTCTGGGAAGAAAATAAAAATCTTAAAGACAGACAATGGGAAAGAATACACCTCTGAAATTTTTAAGGAATTTTGCATGAGTGTTGGGATTAAGAGGGAGTTTACAATAGCCTACAACCCTCAACAAAATGAGGTTGCTAAAAGGAAAAATAGAACCATTGTAGAAGTTACTAAAGCAATGTTGCTTGACCAGAACATTGAAACTTCTTTCCGGGTAGAAGCCTCTAGAACTGATGTCTACATTCAAAATAGATGTCCTCATTCTCATCTAGATAACAAAACTCCTGAAGAAGCTTTTACCGGCATAAAACTTGATATTAGTCATTTTAGGATTTTTGGTTGCCCTGTCTATATTCATGTGCCCAAAGAGAAGAGATTCAAACTAGAACCTTCTAGAAAGAAAGGGGTATTTGTGGGATATAGTGAAACCTCCAAAGCCTACAGGATATTCGTACCTGGGCAGAAATAAATTGAATTGAGCAGAGATATCATCTTTGAAGAAGACATTGCATTCAAAAGGGCAAGAAGTTCTAGTGAGATAGAAACCTATTCCCCTAGAGTACCAGAAATGGAACCCGAGCTCATGAGATTCAAAGGGAGTATCCTGAGGAAATGCCAAATGAAATTCAATCTACTTTAGATGAGAATACAAATGACAACAGTAGAAAGAGGCCACTTTGGGCTAGAAAGATGATCAAAGAAGCCGAGAATCATGCAGCACCCAAAGGAACGTTTAGGGAAAGTAAAAGACCCAAACGGTTTTCTAGCTATGTTGCTCTAATGAACAACATCATAAATTCAAAACCTGTCATGTTACAGAAGCCTTCAGACATCAAGTATGGAAGGACACAATGATGAAAGAATATCAGTCCATTCTAAAGAATGATGTATGGGATATAGTGCCTAGACCGAAAGAGAAATCTGTTGTCTCTTCTAAATGGCTCTTCAAAATCAAGCATGTTGTTGTTGGCAATATAGAAAAAACATAAGGCACGTTTTGTGGCAAGAGGTTTTTCACAAAAGGAAGGCATTGATTATGAAGAAACATTTGCACCTGTTGCCCGTTACACATTTGTGAGAGCAGTGTTAGCCATTGCTGCAGCTAAAGGCTGGAAGATCCATCAAATGGATGTGAAAATTACCTTCCTAAATTGAACAATTGAAGAGGAAGTCTATCTAGAACAGCCTGAAGGTTTTGTGATACATAAACTTGACTCCCATGTATGCAGACTAAAGAAAGCTCTCTATGGACTTAAACAGGCTCCCAGGGCCTGGTATGAAAGAATTGACAGCTACCTCTTGGGACTAGGATTTTCCAAGAATGATGCAGACCCAAATCTTTACTTTAAGGTAATCAAAGGTGATATGCTAATAATTATTTTATATGTTGATGACCTACTGATAATAGGAGAAGATCAACTCATTGCTCAAGGAAAGAAGGATCTAACTTCCGAATTTGACATGAAAGACTTGGGCATTCTACACTACTTCCTAGGTTTTGAAGTATGGTAGAAATCAGATGGCATTATACTAAACCAAGGAAAGTATACTATTGATATTCTAAAGAGATTTGGAATGTTGGACTGTAGACCCATGTCTACACCTATGGAAACCAACCTTCACAAACTGAAAGAAGCAGCAACAGAATCCAAGTGTGCAGATTCAACCCTATATAGACAAATGATTGGATCCTTGATGTACCTGGTTAATACTAGACCTGATATTTGCTATGCAGTGAATGCTCTCAGCCAGTTGATGTGTGAGCCAAAGGAAATTCACCTTATGGTTGTGAAACATATATTGAGATATCTTCAAGGCACTATTGGATATGGTATTCTTTACAGAAATGACCAACTAGATCTACATGGATACTCTAATTCAGATTGGGCTAGAAGTGTAACCGATCGGAAAAGCACATCAGGATGTTGCTTCAGTTTAGGATCGGCTATGATCTCTTGGATTTGCAGAAAACAGTCTTCAATAGCACAAAGCTCGACAGAACTTGAATACATTGCAGCCTCTATGGGGGAAAGAGAAGTAGTTTGGCTTCATAAATTGCTTGTGGGACTCTTTGGTGAGCCCTTGAATCCTACAATTATTCATTGTGATAATCAAAGTTCCATCAAACTCTCTGTAAATCTTTTCTTTCATGATAGGTCTAAGCACATTGAGATCCCCTACCATTATGTGAGAGACATGGTAGAAAGGAATGTGATCCAGTTGGAGTATGTTAGTACAAATGATCAAACAACAAACATTCTCACCAAACCTCTCTTCCGAATCAAGGTAGAACACTTCAGGAAGAAACTTGGTATGGTTGAAATGTAGTTTGATATTATGTTTGAAATTCAAATTGTTTATAAGTTGTACTAATATATAAAGATGTTTAATGTGTAAACTCTTTTGTCATGTGTGTGACTCCATGACCTTATGGGCCTACTCCCCCTGTGTACATTATTGAAAGGTGACGATCTTTCTAATAATGAACACTTGTATGTGACATTGTAAAGTGACGACTCTACAATGATGAGTTGAACTATCATGATAGATATCATGTGACTTGATATCTATGGACATGTCATGATAGTATCTGTTGGACACTTTGATGGATATCATGGGACTTGATGTCATTTGAAGATGATTGTGATCCTTAAGAGATAATCATGGTGGATAATTATATTTCCTTGGATATGCCATGAATTATTATGGTAGACATCATGTGACTTGATGTCAGTGCACATACCATAATGAAGATGTGTTATGAAGAATGTCATGTGACTTGACAATATTGAGAAAACATACCATATCTTCGATATCACGTGTGAAGGTGATATCTCCACTTATTTGATTTGAAATGTCTTCCCTAGCTAAGAGGGAGTGTTAATGAAAGGTAGCTTCAGTCAGATATAAATGATGATTTCTAATTGCATCATCATCATTTATATGTGATCGAAATTATCATTTAAATAAATATTTCTGGAAATAAGAATTTCAAATTTATGAGCATGAATAAAATTTGAAATATTAAATCAAATGTTCTAAGTTTGCATTATGAAATCGCAAGAAGGTAATTAATAATGGTTATGTTAATAATGGTTATGTTAAGCCACCTATTGGTATCAGTTGGTTGTAGGAGACCCGCGCCCTCAAGGGACACGTCCCATGAGAGGACGTGTCTTCACTTTGTGGAGACACGTCCTCTCATAGGACGCGTCTCTCCTTGGAGGCGTGTTTCTTCTTGGAGGTATGTGTCTCTCCTTTAGATACATAACATGATTGCAAACATTGATTGGAGACATCAAAATTTATAAATGTTCTGCAATCAGCACATTCACAATACAAAAAATAAAATTTGATTTAGAATTCTTACACAAAATTTTAGTCTTAGAATTTCCATAGATTTCTTAGGATCCTAATTTGATAAGATTTTATTACATTTACATTAAACACCATCTCAAGATAATAAGAAACACTTATATTAACATATATTTGTGTTATCAATATTTTTCTCCACATAACTTGCAATTAATTGAAAACAGATTACTTCTTTCTCCTTTTTTATTACCTTAATTATACATTCAATTATCATCCATTGTAATTTAGTACCTTTAGTCCATAATTCTCCTCTTGTTAATCAACATATAGTTAAATGTTGACTCATATTTTTCGTTAGTGACAATTTCTTTTATGTGATGTGGCAGTAAAGGAAAATCCCAATAGGTCCAATTTTGATGCTTAATAGCTTCGTTAGTCGCTGCATCCACATCAGAATTTCCCTCTCTATACAAATGTTGTATTTGTAATGATGTAAGGTCTTAAGGATATGCCTGCTATCTTCCATCACATTCTAAATCTCCCATGGAACAACTACTTCCTCCTTCAAATTGTCAATTATTAATTTAGAGTTTCCTTCTATGATCACTTTAGTATATTCGAGCTCCTTCAAATGATTTAAACCTACCTAGATCGCCATTGCTTCAACGATGTTGTTAGAACAAACTCCTAAGTTTTTGGCATATCCTTCAATTAGGCTACCTTGGTGGTTTCTTATTGCCCCCCAACACTAGCTAAGTCAGGGTTCCCTTAGAATATCCATCAAAATTACATTTGACCCAATCCATCTCATGAGGAGACCAAACAGTATTTTTTCTGATAATATATTTGATCCAATTGACTTTAGTAAGATCTTGTTTTAGCCCCCAGATTTGTTTGATTCTAATCTGTGATGTCACTTTTCCTCTTATGGTTATTAAGTATTAGCAACGGATTTAATATAACAAATATTAGAGAATATAATTTATAATATGCAATATTATCAAAATAAATGTGAATAATTAATGTTTAAGCTACAAACATGTGACAATTAAATAATCAACATAGTAAATGGAATAACACCTCCACGTAGATTAATCATATTAACACCAAGTCATATAGACAATATTCCCAATATTATTGAGTCAATAGTTCTCAATACTTATCTTAAAGTCATGGAAAGGTTGTTATCTGACACTTAGAGCAATGGTTATAGATCTAGGTTGTTTCCCGGCACAAACACCCCTGAAGGAACCGGTTCTTACACAGAACCAACTTGCCTTCACGACATAAACTCAGCCCTGGCCAGGACACTCCCGAGTGTACGTTGTACCCCGAGTTGGATACACGTTGTGTGCCCCTTCTCCAAATGTTTAAATGTCCACCTAGACCCTAACCTTCACTCCTTTGTGCCCTTTTAGTTCCTCTTTCTTTTTTCTCGTCTTTCCTTGAATGTTCTCCATCCTTGAATTTTGTTTATGTCTCACATGAATTATTTATATATCCTTTTAAGGGGTGGTTTCTGAACCATCACACCCTTTCACAAAAGGTTTCCTTTTAATAATTATTTAAATAAATAATTATTCTTCCTTTTAAAAGAGTGTTTATAGATATTTTTTATTAATCTCTCTTTTATCCAAAGGATGATAATATCCTTTATTTTATATCTTCCTTTTAATTTTAAAGGGTTATTCATAGAGTTCTCTTCTCTTGGGAAAAAAGTCACATAACAATTATTTCCATATAAATTAACTAATGTCCTCAGTAGCATGTGACACATCTACATCACAACTCAAAACAAACACACAATCAATAATTGAAGAAAATGATAATATATATGTTTTCATCTACATTCTTTTCTTCTTTCAATTCATAGATCTCTCTCTTTTATTATTTCAAGAGAATTGTTTTTTTATCAATTAAAATTGTGACAAGAATTATACATACATACATATAATAATTTTACAATTGAAAAACTAAGGCTATTCTATATGTTTAATCACATATATTTCAATTTAATCAATTTTCTCTCATGTAACTCTTTCAAAGTATTACAATGTGATCACACAATAATTACTATGCATATCCAATACTATGTGGCCACTCATAACTCATAAAATTATAATCTATAACTTCAACATACATTCCAAGGTGATATTCATGCATTTTGGACTACATGAATATCCTTTTTTCATATATCAAAATCAATATACAAATTGAATCTTAGTCTTATAAGGCAATTGTACAAGGTTATTGGGTTGATCAAGTCTAATAACAAAGTACAATATAGAAAAAAAATCTTTAAAACAACAATAGGTTAATACTAGGTCCAAATTATAGATATGAATCTTCAATAACCCCTTTTTTTTTCTTATAGGTATGATAACATAGGAAAATTCACTAAAATGATTTATAAAAGAAACATGTGAACGATACATAACCTACTTGCATATCATAGAGAAGGTTGGAATAGATAGTCTCTCCCCCTGTAAGATTCGACATGTCCCCATGTTTAAGCCTAGGAGCCTATTTGGTTCCATATCTTATAGCAGCATAGTGTTATTCTCACCAACTCATTCCCAATCGCAATGCCAATATTTCAAGTTTAAGATGTGAATCCAAGGACCTGTGGGTTATGGGCCCCTAATGTAGCTTACATTAGACAAATCTAGATGTGGATTTTGAATAACATAACAAGCATAGTAAAAATCACTCAAAATAAATAAAAAATGGTTGAAATTTAGTATGGATATACACTTTTCACTCTAAAAATGCTAATGCGCAAACTCTTATTTCAAGGACAAGTCCTTATAACCCAAATAGAATATTCAAACTTAATACTGCTCAAGTGATCATAACTTAATTAAAATCTTGTGATAAATAACTCAATATTCCAAGAAGTTAATGAATCATCTAAATCTATATGAAAATTTGATATTTAAGATTCTATGATGCAAATTTAAATTTTATTTTTTTAAATGATGAGACTCAAATAAAGAGAATCCTCCTTATTCATGTTTTTGTTTTTTCAATTCAACATAATTCCTAACTATTAGCTAGAATTGCACTAGTTTTGTTTCTTGAGTGGGATTTAAGTACAAATACCATTCTCATATTGGTTTATTTATATCTATTTATTTCCTGCATTAATCAGGTTCAGTAACACTGACAGGCTTGTGTTACAAACAAATTATACCACAGCCTAATAGGGCTCTATTTTCTCATTTTTTAACTAAATATGGGCTCATCAAATGCTGCTAGAAAACTCCTAGAATGCACTTTTCTGATTGTATTACACCTATTCTATAATTTTGCCATCTAATAGCACTTTACATAGTTACTAAATCTGGCCAGATCTGGTTCAAATTCAGCCAGTACCCAATTTGTTTTATACTGGCTGGATTTGTCTGATTTGGTAAGGACTTTCCAATTCTTATATAGATTTTACCAATTTGTTTTAGTAAATTCCAGATTCATCAATTTCCTTGGGTGATAAAATATCTCTCTTTTACTTTCTTGCTATTGAGGATTGGAATCTCTGCAATATACTAATGGTTTTACTATCCCTCCTATACCTGTCATACTCTGGTTCTGGGTTGTTGTGAGTTCCATTGGAGTATAATGTAAGAATCACTGTGTGCATGCTGTAGAAGATTGTTATGTTCTAATATTATCTAACTCCATATGGAAAATTTCTGGCAGCTTTATATATGCATACAATTAAGTACAGGTTTCTAGTTTATTCATTTCCCCAGAAATAAGCAACCACTGGCTTTGGCTTACCCTTTTTGAATGTTTAGCAAAGTAATCAAAGTTGTTGGCTATTATACTAAGGAACTGCTCCTAGTTTAAAAGATTTCATTTTTTGTGTCTGAGAGTTAACTGTAGAATGGCTTGGCTGTCTTCTGTTATTTTGTTTTGCTACAATCCTTGAAAGCAGTCTATGCTGTTATTCTCTAGGGTAGATTTTGTAAAAGCATGATTTGCAAACACTTACATTGCCTTGCCACAAGGAAATGTGCACAGAGAAGAAAGGTAAAAATGAATTTGCTACATATGAACTTATGAAGTAATGTCAGAGACAACAGCCAATTTTCATATTTCAAGGAGATTGGATGGTACTGGTATTACAGGTTCTGTCTATGCTATCATCTCTTACTGACATAAAATTCATTGGGTTTGTCCCCACTTTGAGCACAGGAAGAAGTTATTTTTGAAAGTTGGGGATTGCTTATGCTTTCTCTGTTCAATCTTCAGAAGTATTGAATTGGAAATTATGGTATGGGTTTTGGGATAAGTGAACAATTTGAAAGTAGTTGTCATGGTTGTGGATAATGTGGAAATTTCGACGATGAATTTTCTTTGAGTGAATTACTGATGATGAATTTTCCTAAAGTCAGAAATTCCATCTCTGTAAAAACCTTTTTTTTTCTCCATTATTACATATTGCTTCTTGTAGTTAAACCTGAGTTTGACCTTTGCACTTAAAACTTTTTATGCATTTCAACTGTCTCACTCCTGCAAAAAGGAATTTGACTGGATCTGTAAAGTAAGTTGTATTTCACTGTGCCTGTATGAAAAAGTAGGTTGGATGTGCTATGTATATTCTTTTTGAGAACTAGAAATATAAATATTTTTTGATTTTCAATCTTAAGTATAAAATAAAAGAGCCACTAAGAGGTTAGCATCTATAGAAAAGTGACGAATAATGGGCAGATATTCTGGATTTAATCCCTGTGTTCAAGTTTCACATCTGAAAGATTTTACGTTGTTTATATTATGAGTGACTGGGAGTTTGATTTTTGATCGAAAAATTAGTTTCCATTAATTGCACAATACTTTTGATGGCCCTTCAGTATTTCATGTTTTATACTGTCCATAGGAGCAAAAAGTTGAAAGAATCCACTTAGCATATCATTGACACCGAATCAAATACATTCCACTGCCCAAGAAATTTTGAGCTAGTAAACATCTATATTGTACACTTCGGAAAATATCTAGTCACAAGAATTAGCATGAATTTAATAGATCATTCACAAAGAATTATCTTCAAAATCAATAGGAACCTAGAATTATTTTCAGAACTATCGACCTTTGAGCTCCCTCGTTTTAGATAGCACGGGTTCGATTCGCTTCGGATTTAAGAGGTGAGTTTTCTTGCTGCGGCGGCTCCCACCCCAGAAGTCTCTTCCCAGCTCGTCCCGAATACCCAAAATATGGATTGCTGGACTGGATGCGGAACACCTCTGTTGTATAAAAAAATAAAAAGGCACAACACTTGCTGAAGGTTTTGCAAATGAGGTAGCAAGCTAAGTGGGCTTAACCTTGGGGGAAACTCCGTGGTTAAGCGCGGTTGAGCTGGAGCAATAATGGGATGGGTGACCTCCCGGGACGGACCAATGCTTCACCTCTGTGAGCATCACCTAGATGCAATGAGTGCTAAGTGGACCATTCGTAATCATGAGAGATGGATTCTTGTGAACCACTACTCATGAATCATGGGTCAATGAGTTTGACTCGAAAAACTACACGGTTGAATCCTGATAGCAATATCACAATAAATAAATAAATAATATTTATTAATTGAATAGGATTTAGAATTAACAAACTATGAACTAAAAGCAATAACTAAATGTGTTGGCTCCAAATAGTCGCTTGTCTATCAATTCACACGGCATACATGTTTACATTATGTATTCGACGATGAGAAATTACTGTCATATTAAATTTGTAGTATGGCATTGCAAATCGTGCATCGTGGTCTGATATCTCAGAGGGAATATCACGAGCAGGACAAATCATCACTGAATTTGTGGTGGATCCCCTGTGAATTTGACGCTAGACATAACAAAAGATGGCGCAGTTAATGGTTGGCCGCAACCTTGCTTTTTCAGGTAAAAGAAAGCATGAAAAATATGATTAAGTAAAATAAATATAGGCCATGAATATGCCAAATGTATTCTGTTGTTCTGTTTTGTAAGAGACTGCGTTTATTACTCGGACAGAGCTATCAATGTTTCTAGGTTGTCCCAGGCTGTATTGTTTTGATGGAATTTGTTCAGGCATATAGCTAGAAAGGATTTTACCTCATTGGGTGCGTTCACTAGGTCGATCCACAAGGTAATACTTCCTGTTTGTGCTTTGGCAGGGTCTTTACTCCTGCCTGTGAATGTTCTGTGATTGTGGTGCTTGTTTGTTACATACGTTTCGGGTTGGCGATAAGTCTTATAATACAAAGATTAGGGAAAGTGTATAATGTTGGGCATATACAAGGATCATGAAATTATTATAAAGGAAATTTCAAACATTTTAATGTTCAATCATTAGGTTCTGATATCAAATGTGATGCTATTTTTCCTCTAATGATAATTAAGTATTAACAGTGGATTTAATATAACAAATAGTATAGTTAATATAATTTATAATATGCAATATTATCAAAATAAATGTGAATAATTAATGTAAGCTACAAACATATGACAATCAAATAATCAACATAGTAAATGGAATAACACCTCCACATAGATTAATCATATTAACACCAAATCATATAGACAATATTTCAATATTATTGAATCAATGGTTCTCAATACTTATCTTAAAGTCATGGAAAGGCTGTTATCTAACACTCAGAGGAATGATTATAGATCTAGGTTGTTTCTTGACACAAACACCCCCAAAGAAACCGGTTCTTACACAAAACCAACTTGTCTTCACGGCATAAACTCGGCCCTGGCTAGGACACTCCCAGGGAGGTTGTACCCCGAGTTGGACACAAGTTGTGCGTCCCTTCTCTAAATGTTTAAATGCCCACCTAGACCCTAACCTTCACTCCTTTGTGCCCTTTTAGTTCCCCTTTCTTTTTCTCTTCTTTCCTTGAATGTCCTCCATCCTTGAATGTTTTACCCATGTCTCACATGAATGATTTATATATCCTTTTAAGGGGTGGTTTCCAAACCATTGCACCCTTCCACAAAAGGTTGTCTTTTAATAATTATTTAAATAAATGATTATTCTTCTTTTTTAAAGAATGTTTATACATATTTTTTTATTAATCTCTCTTTTATCCAAAGGATGATAATATCCTTTATTTTATATCTCTTTTAATTTTAAAGGGTTATTCATAGATTTATCTTCTTTTTCACATAACATAATCTCTTTGTAGGAGGGCATGTTATTTGAAGAGGTTTAGACTCCTGCGTTAATGTTCCTTCCACAAACAATTCTTTGTTGTTTCTTGTGGTCTCACAAAAACCCTATTTTTTTGTTCCTTCCACAAACCCCAAGCAATAAAAAGAAGAACTTGTCTTCATAGATCCACAATTATATTATGAGAATAAGGACAAACATACCAGCTATCCAAAAACAACTTTATCAATGAAGGAAAGACCCAGTCTGTCATGAGCAATGGTAGGAAATATGACCATACCTCTCTAGAATAGGAGCAATGGAAAAGCAAATGCATTATAGTTTCCTGGTCTTCATTGCAAAGGCAAAACCTATTCACAAATTGAAACCCCCTTTTGTTAAGGTTATCAATTGTGAGAATATTTCCATGGACAACAACCCACCAAAAGAAATTAACTTTAGGGATCAAATTTTTAATATATACATGATTCCAATGAAAATCAGTATGAGGAATTAAACGTTTTTCCATAACCTCATAAACAGAATTCACCGACAGGCATCTAGAAGGACGGTTTGTCCATATCCACTCATCCTTTATGTTTTTAGAGAAGAAAACAACATCACCAATGTTTTGTTGTAAGAGTTCCAAAGTTGCATCCTAGTTTTGTTGTCTTCCCCCACAAAAATTGACCCAGTTAGCTGATTTTGAAAATTCTTCCTTTGAGGCTCTGCACCATCCCAATTTATATAACCAACAACCCACTTCTCATTAATTCTAATAAGCCTTTTCTTTAATTGGAGGAGGTGATTAATGAAGCAAAGAGGGGGACATTGAGCCAAACATCATCCCAAAAAGCAATAAATTCACCATTACCACTTTAAGTTTAATATTATTGATCTATTAAATGGAAGTCCCTTTGAACAAGTTGGAAATATTCTTAATAATTAGTGTGATAAAGAGGTGGTTAGAACAAATCATTTTTGTGAAAAATTTGAACAAAACAAAAAGCATCATTTTGAATCAATTATGATTTAAATTTAATCTTTTAAACCATATTTTCCAATTTTGGCCTCACATAAAAACTTGTAGAAATCTCCATACAAAGATTACAATTTAGAAATAAGGTTAAAATTAAAGTCTTTTAAAAATATATAAATATACAATTATATGTGTATATATAATTAAATTTAGATATAAAATTATATACACTAAATTGTAGAAAATATTAGTAAATAAAAATATAATAAATATTTTAAGTTGTAAATATATAATAAAATTATCATTAATAAAATTATTTAATATACCATTAAGCTATGAGTATTTGATATTCTAGAAATTAATTAATATAAATTAAATTTTAAACATCAAATTTTTGTTTTAAATAAATATTAAAACTATGTATTGTGAGGGGCTTCAACTGCAGCCTGACCTATGGCTGCGACCATGGCAACCATGGGGAGGGGATTCGACCCCATATGGGGGCAAACCACCCATGCAAGGCAACAAAACTTTATTAAAATTTAAATAAAATTTAACTTTCTATATATATCAATCATATGGAGCTCTCCTTAGGTGGTTCGACGTTTTTTCAAAATTCCTTGAAGGCGAGAAATGCTAGTTCGCCCCATGTTGGTAATGGTGGTAGTTGTGATGCTGAGGTAGTTGATGGTGTGGATTTATCAGTCTCCAGTGGCGCTATTGGTATGATGGTGGGTCCTCTTTAGTGTATTTTGTTCCGGACTCTTTGGTTTCTGGGGATGGTCTTCATTCCAAGCCTTGTGTGGGGGCCTTTCTGAGTCCTCATAATGTGGGTTTGTCCTCTTCTCCTTGTTTGAAGATTCTTGAGAATGTCTCTACTGGGGAAGGACAAAAGTATGTGGAGGTCTTTTCAAATGGACCCAGTTGATCTAATCTTTTTGGCGCTTTAAGCCTAAAGGTAAGAGTTCTCCTCCAGTTAACTTTTTGGCAAACCCGGCGACTAGGGTGTATTCGATTTATATTCCTGACTGTATCATTGAGAAGCGTTTGGAATAGATGGACTTATCCTTAGTGGAAAAATTTATGGGTCCTCGTCCAAACATTGAGCTAGTCTGTAATCTTGTCTCCAAGAGATGGAGGTTGAAAGGCTAGGTGGAGGTGGAGGTGATGGCTAAGGGGTTCTTTTCGTTTTCCTTCACCTGTGAGGAGGATATGGTTAGTGTTCTAACTGGTGGGTCGTGGATGATTGGTAAATTTTCGTTGGTCCTAAAAAAGTGGGAGGTTGGCTTTAGCCCCAGTTCTTGTTTGTTTTCTTCAGCCCCTATTTAGGTTCAGCTCTCAACTCTTCCTTTGGATTTTTGGGATGAGTAGGTGTTTGTAGGTATTGCAAATACGTTTGGGAAGCTTCTATGCTTAGACCAAATGACTGCATCTCAGAAAAGGTTGTTGTATGTGTGTTTTAGTGTGATTGTAGATCAACCTATGGATATGTCAGAGAAGATTTTGATTAACTCTAAGTTGGGAGGTTGGAGCCAGGTAATTGAATATGAATCCATCCCCTTTGCTTGTTTTCACTACAAGAAAGTTGGGCATTGGAAAAAAAAGTTCCCTTCCAAGCTGCCTAAACCGACTCCTACTCAGCCTTTGAAGGAGTGGAAGGAAAAGCAAAAATCGAATGAGGGTTTGAGTGAGGACGTGGGTAGATTTGTTGTCTCGATGAAACAAGCTTCGGGTGAGGTTGTTAAGGAATTTGTTTTAAGCAAGGAGGAGGGAGTTCAAGGGGGCGAGGCTTTTGTGGACTTTTCTAAGGCTACCCCTATGAAGGATTTGGTGGGCTTTTGATGGGCTTGGGAGGTTCCCAGGTGGATGATGAGAGTAGATTTGATTTGATGTCGTTTATCAATGACAATTCTTTGTATGATGTCGACCTGAGTGGGGCTTCCTTTACCTGGTCGAACCGTAGTTTTGGTGATGCACTGATTCAGGTGAAGTTAGACAGGGCCCTCCTTTCTCCTGAGTTGATGGTTCATTATTCCTGCTCCCTTTCTACTCTCACTAGACTGGGGTCAGATCACTTCCCCATTTCTTTATCGACTAACTTGGCTGGTAGAAGATGCTTCTTCCCTTTCAGGTTTGAAAAAATGTGGATGTCTCATCTGGACTTTAAAGATAATCTTTCCTCTTGGTGGGATATTTTGGTGGATGGGATGGCTATGTATAGAATTGCTAAAAGGTTGGGATCGGTGAATTCTAATGTGAGGATTTGGAATAAATCTTTCTTTGGGAATATCTTCCATGAGAAATCCCATATTAAGGAGGATCTAGATCTTTTGTAGCAAACGATTCAAGCATCAGGTTATAATGTTAATCTGGCGAATGAGGAGAGCATGCTTTTATCTCGTCTTCACAATATTGTGGCTAGGGAGGAAGAGTTTTGGAATCAAAGATCGCATGTGGTTTGGCTCAATTATGGTGATAGGAACACTAAGTTCTTCCATATTACTACCTTGAAGCACGTGCCTCCAATATAATTAAGTGTATTTGTCATAATGGCGTGTTGATTAAGAATGATGGGTAGATTCAATATGCGGCCACAACCTACTTTTTTGATCTCTTGTCTGACAATTTTGTTCCATCCTTGGATGCTCAAGATCAAGTGTTGGATGTTATTCCTAGAATTGTGACTGATTATTTAAATAACATGCTATGTTGTATCCCTTCTATGAAGGAAGTTACAAAAGCGGTCTTCTCTTTTGTTGGGAATAAAGCACCTAGTTTGGATGGCTTCCCCATGTTCTTCTTCCAAGAATTTTGAAGGATTGTCTCCAAGGATGTGGTGGATGCTACAAAGGAGTTTTTTGGTATTTGTAATCTTGTTGAAGGAGATAAATTCCACATTCATTGTGTTGATTCCAAAGACTCCTAGTGCCTCAGCCTTCAATGTGTTTTGGCCCATTAGCCTTTGTAATTCAATCTATAAAATCTTTTAAAATGTCCTTACTTTAAGGATGTAGCGGGTTCTTCCCCTGATTATTTCTCAGCTAGGAAAGAAAATTCTTGATCCTATTAGTACTATTCATGAAAACATTCACTCACTAATGGTTAACAAGAGGGTTGGTTTCTTGTTAAAACTTAATCTAGTGAAGGCATATGACCACATGCATTGGCAATTTCTGATTAAAGTTTTATCTTCTTTTGGTTTCTCTGACAATTTTTTGAAGTTGATTTAGAGTCTCACCTTGACGGTGTCTTTTTGTATTTTGGTTAACGGCTCGCCCTCAGAATTATTTAGGAGTTCTAGGAGAGTGAGACAGGGTGACCCCATCTCTCCCTTCCTCTTCATCATTCTGGCAGAAGCTCTTGGGAGATCTCTTCAGCTGAAGGTTTCTTCGGGTCTTATAAAGGGGCTATGACCTACTTCTTCCTCTCTTCCCTGCTCGCATCAACAATTTGTTGATGACACGATTATTATGGGATAGTCATTTGTTGCAGAAGCCAAGGCCATCAAATTGGTTCTTCAGAAGTATGAGGCTACTTCAGGTCAATTGGTGAGTCTCGCTAAGATTATTCTTTTTTCCTCAATACTCCAGAGAGAAGGATGCATAGAATTCATGGTATTCTTTAGTGTTCTATTGGGACTTTGCCTTCTATTTATTTGGGCCTGCCTCTTGGCGCTAATGTGGTTCCTGACTCATTTTGAAATGGGTTGATTGATAATTTTAATGCTAAGTTGGTAGGTTGGAAGGGTTCTCTTCTTAGTCAGGCTGGTAAACTGATTTTGATCAAATCTACACTTCAAAACCTCTCGATGTATTCTCTAAGCCTTTTCCAAATGCCTCAGAAATTATGGGAAAAGATTGAGAGTGTTCAGAAAAGTTTTTTTGTTGGCAACACAAGGGCAAACAATTGAGAGGGGTGGGGGGGGTGAATCAGTTGTCACAAAATTTCAAACTTATTAAATTTATTAACCCCTATTCTCATATCTGATTAATAACCATGAAATCATAAATCAACAACACATCAGAAACACACATAACACAAAGATTTTTATGTGGAAACCTTGTTAGGGGAAAAAGCACGGTGCAGGTTAGTCCACAAGTTTATACCCTATTAAAAGTATAAGAAGAATAAATGGGGAATGCACATGCATTTAGGCACACTACCTAGAGCTCACTGCTCAAATACAAAGGAAGACTCACTATCTTACAGAAACATTCGGATTACAACCATCTAGATTTTGAACTAATAAAGTAGCATCTGCTAATGCCTGATTACAATTTTGGTTAAGCACATGAACACTTCTTCACTCTTCTTCACACTATGCTCTGCCTTCGAAAGATTTAGAAAACTATTCACGCACACACACTTGTTTTCTCTCATTCAAATGAAGAAACAATCGCTTATATATATCCAAAACAAGGAGTTGTATCGTTACATATCAGCTTCAACAAAATCATAAAATAAATACAAACTCTCATCCCAAAACAATAAAGACTATTAATATGAATCTACCAAGGTCGGCCACAACATAGTGAAGACCCAAAATGATATTCTCGAACACAAAACACCTTCACAAATTATTCCTCGAAGATCCACAACATGCTACAATCACCCTGTTAGCCATGAACATGAAAATCATGAACACGCAAGAGAAAATCACCAATCGTGAGCACAACGATCAATATGGATGTGCAACATAGATAGAGCACGATCTAGAAACATCCACAAACACCACAGGAGCATTCGCAACAACTCATATTACCATAATCACATTATCTTCTTCCAGGAACACCAACTATAGTAACAGAATAACTGTCGAAACACAGAAACTCCTAACTTGTTCAAATCTTCATGCGAACCTCTGAAAATTTTGGTGGATAAACT
Source organism: Sequoiadendron giganteum (assembly GCA_007115665.2). Taxonomy (NCBI): domain Eukaryota; kingdom Viridiplantae; phylum Streptophyta; class Pinopsida; order Cupressales; family Cupressaceae; genus Sequoiadendron; species Sequoiadendron giganteum. The sequence continues at coordinate 604,462,588 of CM021106.1, forward strand.
AGATACACCTTAAAAAAAACCCTTTAATCCTCAACTTCTCACCATCAACATACTGAACTTTCCATCATACTAATCTTCACTGCTTCACAAACAACCTGCAACATATTTTACTACAATTTTCTCAATATCCTCGACATATACATTCTTAAAGACATTAATGCTAATAGTGTTGACATCAATGACAACCACATATCAGCAACACAACCACAACATCCAACATTTATGCTCTGGTGTAGAGGAAAAGAAAAGAATGAGTCTGGTTTCTTGGGAGGAGGTGTATCGGTCAAAAGGCCATAGTGGTTTAGGTCTGTGGAAGATTAAAGTCTTCAATTCTGCTCTTATTGTAAAGCGGTTATGGTTTCTTCTTATGGTGAAAAGTATTGGTCGGCGATTCTTACTTCTAAACATATCTCTAGTGTTGAAAAATTCAAGGAATTCTTAAGGGAAGACTACATTCCTCCTTCAGTATCCTTCTATTGGGATTCCTTGGTCAAGGCTAGAGGTGTTGTTTCTGTTGGCCTTTAGTGGTCAGTTGGTAATGGGAGGGATATTCTCTTCTAGGATTATTGTTGGTTTGGTCATGGTCCTCTTCGAGACACTAATTGGGTGGCTCCCCTAAGGGATCTTTGTGTTTGAAAATTTGGGATTCATGTTATTGATTATATTGTGGATGGGGTGTGGAAAAGAATTCACGAGGAGTTCCAGGAGCTGGAGACTCTTTATAGAGTCTTGTCTCAAGTTCATATCCTTGTTTCTCCTCAACGGGATAAGGTGGTTTGGAGTCTGCTCCCGCAAGGACGTTATTTGATGGCTTCTTCTTTTCACTCCCTCAATAATATTGTGGGCCTGAGGCCTCCTTGGGGTCTTGTGTGGTCTCCAAAGTTGATTCCCAAAATCAGTATGTTCTTGTGGTTAACAAGTCAGGATAAAATCTTAACCATTAACAATCTTTGGCAAAGAGGCTTCTCCCTACCTAATAGGCGGTATCTATGTGAGAAGGACTCAAAGGATAGCTCTCATTCATTTATTGGGTGTAGTTTTTCTCAAGAGGTGTGGGCGCTTTTTCTTAACCTTCGAAGGGTGGAGTGGATCTTCCCTTCTTCGGTTTGGGAGCTTTGGCTCTAGTGGCAGGCTCCCTCTTCTAATCCTTCCCCTGTGCTTCTTTGGTCCCACATGCTTCCTCATGTTGTGTGGGGTTTATGGAAGGAGAGGAATAACAAAAAAAATTAGAGATGTTGCTCTCTCCCTGATCTCCTTGTTTTTCAAAATTGTTTTGGCCATTGAGGATAATTTCATGCAAGTGGCTACCAATTCTAATATCCCTAGTCGTGTGGTGGTTTATGATTATGATGTTGGGGTGGTTGATCAATAGAATCTTGCCTTTTATATTTCCAAGCCTTTGAAGAAAGCCAAATCGGATAGAGGAGGGGTTGTTTGGTACTCACCTCCTCCTGGTTGGTGTAAATTCAACTTTGATGGTTCCACTAAAGGCAATTTGGGACCTGTTGGTTGTGGGGGAGTGTTAAGAGATCATAATGGTAAGCTTGTTTCGATAGTGGCACTCCTTTTGGGGATCTAGAAAAACCACTATGTTGAAGCAGCGATAGCCTATCATGGCATCAAGTTGGCTAGGGAGAGGTGGATTTCTAAACTTTGGGTTGAAGGGGACTCATTGAATATTATTAATTGCCTAAGGAATAGTTCCCCTCCTTCTTGGTCAATCGAGAGATTTATTATGGAAGCCCTTTCCATGTTGAATGAATTTGATGAGGTTTATATTTCCCATGTCTTTTGCGAGGAAAATGGGGTGGTGGATTTGTTGGTGAATCTTGGGGTGACATCAACTAGATCTTGGGAGGCTAATGATAACCTACCGATTGAGTTAATTTCCTTGCTTAATAATGATAGCTCCTAATTCTTTGGAGGTGGTCATCTCTTCTAGTGTTCTCAAAGGTTGGTGTGGTAATTATGTGCAATCTAGGTTGATAAGACACTTAATGCTTGTGATGCTCATTGGAATTTGTGAGAATATGAGTTGTATTTGCAACAGGCTCCTGGCCATTATTTTCTTTTGGACCTTGAATGGTAGGCCCGCACACTTTCCAGGTGCATTTTTACCTTTGTCCTTGTTGTTTATTTACATTTGTTTCCTGTGGGGTCTTGCTTTTGTGATCTGGTCGCCATTGAAGATGTGTGGGATAGGTGTAGGACTGAGCCTCTTTCGTATGATGAGATCAAAGCTAATGTCAATGTCTAAGAAATTTTACAAAAAGGAGGGGTTACCCCATTCATGGATAAATTACATGGGTTTAAGTCGAATGTCTCCCGATATTGGTTGGGTGTTGAGTATGTTTGGTAGGGACATCACTATCAGTGAGGTGTTCGTTGTGGAGGTTACTGGGTTTTCCACTGAAGGAAGGAAATTTTATAGGGAGAAAGCCATGTCGGGGGCTACTAGAATGAACTTTTTGCAAGACAAGGAAAAAGCTAAAATGGTGAGACTCAACTATGGGGGTTATGATCGCACTGAAATCAAGCCTATTTGGGGTGAGGTGGCCATGGCATTGATGCGTTATTTTACTTTGGATGGGAGATATACGGCTCTGTATGGGCATCATTTTGTGATGCTTAATCACTTTTGTCATGGTAAGCTAATTTCTTTCCCTTTCTATCTTTTTCTTTCTTTCATAGATGGGATTGCAAACTTTAGAAGGGATCCTAGGAATCCCTTTTTACATGAGGGTTTGATGTTGTTAATTGTGGAACACATAAAGGCTAATTTTGTTATTGAGTCACCTATTCTTGTTAAATCTGATAAGTCAAAGAAAAGGGAGAAGGGGAATGGGAAATGACAGATTGAGGAGGTGGATGGTAGTGTTAGGACAGAAATTGAGGAGGAATCCGATGCATGGTCGGATGGTTACCACAAAGACCTCAATTATACTCCTTCTTTTAGGGAAAGAAAAGCTCTTCCAAAAAGGTTAAGCCTTCCACACCACGTGTGAAATGTAAAATTCAGGCGACTTGCAATGAGGAGGCTATGGAGGGTAAAGCTAGTAAAACGAAGACTTCAAAATAGGGGTCAGTGTATTCCCAGGAATTTGTGGATAAGTTGCAGGAGGGAATTGGGGTTAATAAGGTCGGAGAGGTGGCAGATTTGGTGAATGATGATCTGGATTGTGCTGGTGGTGGGGGGGTCCTAGTTGTGGGGAAGGTGAATAGTGTGGTGGATATGGAGGATTCTCTTATTGTGTTGGCATCTAAAGACAAGGGTAAGGTTAAGGTTGATTCTCCAGAGGGTTTCTAAAAAGATGACCTTCCCATGAGCTCTCACCAAGGGAGGGGCTTGTATTGGGGTGTGATGGACTACATGTAGGTTTCTGGGTTGTTCAAGGAAGGGGCCGATATCTCTTTTAATTTTCTTATGTGGTTGGTTCAGGAGGTTCATGACCTCCATAACAAGTATGACACGATTGCCCACTACAATATTTCTACCCTTAGAATCTTAAAGGAGAAGGATTTTATCTTTATTATGGTTAAATCGTTGAATTCCAGCCTTGGTCTTATGGTGGAGTATGTTGCTAATTTGAAAAAAGATTATGGTCCTAAGGTTGTCCATAGTGGAGAGGAATTCCATGATGTTGCGTAAAGACCTTAATGTGATGATTAATCTCAGCAAAGAGAAGCTTGAATCCTCTGCTAAAAGGTTTGGTGTTCCTGAATGAAATGGCTAGGGAATGGATGGGGAGATTGTTGTTTAGTGAGCCAGTTAACCAGGATGAGGGGAGGATGTTGAGAAGAGTTTGTAGGTTGTTGACTTAGGCATGGGACCAAGCGTTCGCACTCAGAGCAAAACCAAAAAGAGAAAGATGGTGCTAACGTAGGATGTTGATGAGATCATGGAAATGCACAACAAGGTGATATCTAAGGATTTGGAAGCAGCCAGAATTATAAAGGAACTTTGTTAGATGTTGCTATTTCTATTCTCTTTTATCTGGTTTTTTGGGTCATTGTTTGTTGTTTGCTGACGGGATGTTGATTGTTGTTTGATCAGCCTAGTTTTTGTGTTGGTAGGGTAACCAAACTGCTTTATCTTTGCTGCATTTTCTCTTCTTTTGTATAGGGTTTCAGGGGCCCTTCAAAACCTATTTATCGCTAATCAAAAAAATTCTATATTGATTTTTAAAATATGGATTAAACCAAACCATTATATATATATATATATAATCAATCTGGAATGGTTGGAGATAATAGAGTAACCTACAAATATAGTTGTTTAACCTGCAACAAACAAATTTTATAACTTGCAATAAATTCATAAGCACAATAAAAATTTCAATGGAGTTTTTCAAATAACATATTTGAGGAACAATTGAACCATAAAGTGTTGGATGAAAACCAAATTATTTTTTCTAAATGACAACTAAAAGAAATTGGGAGGAATATAAAGGAAAATAATTGGTTATAGGTTGGTTACAAGCTAGTTTTTAGTTAGGAATTAGTTCTTGTAAAATCATGCATTAAATTATAAACTATTTCTAATTAATTGTAGAGTTAAGAATCCATTTCTATAGTGAGATTTAATTTAGTGTTTGGGGATAGAAAACTAAAGATAAATTGAATTTTTTTTAAGTAAATAAGACAATCATGACTCTCAAGTAACTTGAGATATTTTAATACTTTTTTATTTCCTTGGTAAACTCTGGATTTATTAATCTTCAAAATTTGATATAACGTTAAATTAGTAAGTTAAGATTAAATAGAAGTAGAGATTATTGAAGTTGTTTCCCTCTTTGATAATTTGGTTAGTAGCGACCAATACTGAAATCTAATAATTATAATTAACTATAAAAATATTTAATTATTGTTGGAAATATTAAAGTAGTGAGATTGATCTTATGTTTAACTTTTAATGGATGTATGAGTCTCAATTAAATTTTCTTGAGTCAACTATTATTAGAAAATTTGTGTTAAGAACATATCACTCCTTTCATAAAGTTTTGATCTAGATCTTAGATATACACTTAGTTTCTTGGAAAGTTTTCACACAAATTTAAAAGGGTTAATTAAGTGAAATTTATTATTTTAGTTACATATCTAATTCATAGTAACTTCACAATTAGTGGACTCTTTTGATTAGAAAAAACTCCTGTTGTCTTAATTTAACTTTTAGTGTATTGAAATGATTATCATTAAAGATTAACTTTGTAAGGTTATTTAAATTATATCAAATCAAAAGCATAATTATCATTAAATTATTTACTTCTTCATGATTTACTATTGTAGTTAGTCATTTTTGAATCACTTGTCATTGAAATGAGATTGTTTCACATAGAGGTGTTTTTCCTTTTATAAGTTTTAATTAGATTAGCATCCTATTGGAGAATGAAATTTTCTTAGACTAAGTTGTACTCATCTCTCCCTCGCCTTATGTATGTACGCATAAGATTGCATCATAAACTTGATGTCATTACATGCACTGAGGACATTATTTTTTTAAATATACCTTGATTATGTTGAGTTAGTTTGAAATTTTTTTGGTTTTTGTGTTGTGTTTAAGTAGTGATAATTATGGGCATGACACCCAGAAGATGTACTTTGACCTAGTCATCCCACAAGGTGCACTTCAACCAAAGGTTCACTTGAGGTTGTGTAACCCACATGATGTTCATTTACCACACAAAAATCTATAATATGCTAACATGCAACAGGGACATGATACTCTGCTAATTGCACTTCACTCTTGTTCTTGTGCTACTTGGACAAAAAATGCTCACCTAATGTATCATGACATCAAAACTTATGTGGAACTTCTTAATCCATATGAATATGTGAAATCAGTTATGAATGTATCAAATGAGTCCAACATCCCCTCAAAGGTGCACTTGAACCTTTATCACCCGCAATTGTACACTTCGACCTATTGAACCTGCAAAATTATAACTGACCCTATCTAACTTGCAAGTATGCACTTGAACCTTTTCCATCTACAAATGAACATGAATCAAAACACTTGGACCTATTTGATCCATTGAATGCAACTTAAAAGTAAGCTTTCACAGATTTTCCACTTGAGCTTCTTTGACCCACATGATGTTCACTTGCCACAAAAATTCGTAAGGTGCAAAGACACGACAGACACCAAATTCTGCAAACTGCAAATTCCATCTATATGCCAAATAACTTATGAACTGCAACTTATGCAATTGAACCATACTCAAATACACTTAACAGGATTTCACCTTATTGTTGCACACTGGGACTAGCATCAACTACACACGTAGACCAAATTTGTCAACTTAATTGCACCATGCTGATAAAACGCCTAAAATTGACATGCTGCCAACGTACTTTCGCTCTAAATTCTCCTTCTAATAGTCCTTATTCACATGTGCATGTCTTTCCTGACATTCCATCTGCCTAACGAATGTCCTTCCCATATGTCGGTTCCAATTGTCTTATCTACAAGGATGGTTAGAAGCACAAGTTCCAATAGGCATTACAACTCTGCAGATGAATGCAGACATAGATAAATAAAAAACACTAAATTGTAATTAACTTTAAAATTATATTGTAGCTCATGAAGCTCAACATGCTTCTAACACTACTGACCAACATTAACTCTAACCTCCCAACTCCTACCTTTTCTTGCCTTGTGAAACAATAATGCTTTGCACACATTCTGCAGTCGTAAATATAAGCCAATAAAATGCTATCAAATTTCTCCTCACTTAATTCGTGAGCATCTTTTCATCCCCAACCTTCATAATTTAAATTAGGGAAACCTTTCGTTACTTTTGTATTCGCTAGGCAAAATCGATTTAATTGCTAGTTAAAAATTAATCCCACCACCATAATTCCATGGTAAAAACTAAAAAAAAATGTACTTAAGGGACTCTTCCATATACATAAAATCCCCCATATAATTATAAATTTGTTAAAATATCTCATCCTTCCAAGATTCAATTAGGAGACCATACATCTTTTGAGAGGTTCTCCTTCTTTGGGTGAAAATATTCTCAAGTTTTCATAAAAGCATCCTCTCATTTTCATAATTATAAATAACCATGAAAACCTTGTAGCAAAAGGTACCTTTGAAGCAAATTGAATCTTCTTATTTGAAGTAGCTAAATTTAAAAATGTGATCTACTAGACTTAAATAGTTTAAATTTATAAATTATTTTGAATGTCTACATTTATTCATCCTTGAAGTTTATAATTAAAATTTATTCTTAAAAAGGAATAATTTGAATATCATTAACAAAAATATTGACTTTGTCTAATTTTATTTCATGTAATCCTTTATTTTTCCTTTACCATTACCTTACAATCTTCTCCTTTTCTCCACTCTTTTTTTACCTCCATTTGCTTCTTTTTTCACAAAAATTTAGACAACCAATAAAACTACTTTTAAATTATTATTTGTGTTTGGTGTAAAGACTATTTTTTTAAATACATTTTTATTTTGAAATTATCATTAAAAAAATATTTATTTTGAAGTTATTATAAAAATATATTATTTTATCAAATATATAAAGACTAACCACTACATGGAATTTCTAAAAATGTTGAATCATTTTTCAATCTTATAATTATTCATTAATTTTTATTATATGTAAATTTGATAATTAAAACTTACATTTTATTTTAAATATAACTCACTACCTAGCTTCAAGTTCATAATAACTCTACTTTGGATTTTAATTAATATGTAGAGACTAAAAAAAATTGATAGGCCCTTCTACATACTATAATTTATCTTTAAGTAGATGAGAGATTCATTAAGGAAAATATCAAACAACTCAAGGATGGATATGATACAAGTGGTAAACTTAAGAAAATTAATTATTTACACTTAAACTGAAAAAAGAATCAATGTAGATATCTTTTAAGTTGGAAAAATTATTTTTAGTTGTAGAATTTTATATAAAATTTGGTAGATTGTTGTCAAGATACCTTTTATATAAAAAAAACATTGAAGGGAAATTATATTTTTGAGGAGCTAATAAAGATATGAAATGTCTCATTTACAAATTTAAACTAATTGTGTATGAAGAAAAATAATCAAGTACTCAAAAAAATTATGTAGATTGGTTATGGGCAACATTTTAACATTATAATTTTTTTAGAAACAAGGTAAAATTACAGTTGTAAAATTTTATAAAGGTGTATACAAATCTAAAAAAAATATTAAACAAGGTTACTATATGATTAAAACTATTTGATAACAAATTCAACAATAGAAGATAAATCAACAAACCAAATAACACATGATTTGCATGGAGAAATTCTTTCAAGAAAAAATTTCACACAAGAAAAAATACAAGTATGTATTAATCTTCAAATTAGATATACATCTATATACTAACAATATGCACTTTGATAGCATTTTGGTAGTACTTGTGTACCTATAAAAAAATCTCATAACACTAATATATCATGATCTCAATAAATAGGCATGGAGAGAGGATAAAACCATAAATTGTTTACCAAGAAAATGGATACCAAAACCATGATATCTTGCAAAAATCCCATGGCCACCTTGGAGAACATCTTTTGAGAATAGAAAATGCATCAATAACTTCACGTGGACATCACATGGGCACAATCAATTGACCTCCTTAATATAAAATATAATAGCAAAAGAATCGCAGGTGTCACAAACCCTAATGGACCAAATCCCAAAGTGTAGCTCTCCAAAATATTAATCAACTCATGTGAGACCTACCTTGTCATACAAGATTCCCACTTCTTAATCCTAGCACCTAGAATTGGAAAAATTCATTTAGTGATCCAAATTCAACTATAATTTCCATCAATGTGGTCCACATTCTTCATGAATGCATATGACAACTAATATCAAAATTCTAAGAGATTCTAAATTACAAAAAAAATCCAATTACTCTTTGTGCATCTAAAGAAACTTTTTGATGGTGTTGGAGACACATGAATCATACATAAGATTGCAAAGCAAATGACACATTAATCCTAACATTCTCCTACTTGAAATTATACATTGCAAATGTATTCATAAGTATAATAAATAATTATAAGTTTCAAGGCCCATGGCCTTCCTACACTAAGAGGACTTATATATGGTTACTAGTTTTGTAAGAAAATATGCAACATTACCTGGAGTGTCAACCTTCTCCAATAAGACCTTGTCATTCTCAACTATTTTGTATACAAAGTGTTACTGAACATCAACATACTTAGTACAATAAGAATACATATTTTTTTTGGCCAAATAAATAGCACTATAACTATCACATATATTTCTAACAATCTTGCAATCAAAACATATTTGTACCAAGTCTTTGTAACCAAATACCTCTTTAGAGTCATGTTTAGTAATCATATACTCTACTTATGTGGTGGAAAACATAATTTTGTGCTATCTTTTATTCATCTATCTCGTTGTACCTCTAAACAAAGAGAAAATGTAGCCACCAGTGGACCTTCAACTATCCAAGACATCTGCCCAATCTACATCAACAAATCCTTGTATGTCCAAGACCTTTCTACATCATCAAGACCATGATAACACAAAAAATAATCAAAACTTCCACACAAATATCTAAATACCCTCTTAATGAAATTCCAATTCATTCTACTAGGGCTAAACATAAACCTACCTAAACTCCTACTACTTGGTCAATATCTAATCTAGTACAAACCATTGTATACATAAAACTACCAACAACACTAGCATAATATATGTTACACATTCCATAAAAATCATCATATTAAAAACATGTCTAAAGTAATCTTAGTACCAAAAGAAATGGAATATTCAATAGTTTGCAATTATGCATTCTAAACTATCACAAAATGGTATCCACATACTTACTCACACTCAACCAAAAAAATTGTATTTGATTCTTGTTAATCTTCATTCCAAGAATATATTTTGAAGCTCCCAATTCCTTCATTTTGAATGTGCCAAAATTTTGAATATTGAGCTCTAATCATCTCCTTGTTACTAACAAAGAACACATCATCCACATAGAAGATAATGATTAGTATCTTATCATCAATCATCTTAATATAAAAATAATGATCTTCATCACTCCTATTGAAACCCAATTTCAATACCAATGCATCAAAATTTTGGTACCACATCTTGAGTAACCATTTTAATCCATACAATTTATGTCAACTTACAAACTAACTATTCATTTCCTTTCACTATAAAACCATCAGGTTGTTAGATATAAGTTTCCTCAAGATTCTCATGTAAGAAAGAAGTTTTAACATCTATTTTCTCAATTTAAAATAATGAGCTATAGTAACAGACAAACAAAATCTAATAAAAGATAACTTAGCAACAAGAGAGAAAAGTTTACTAAAATCAATTCCCTCTCTCTAAAAGTAGCTACTAGTATGGCCTTACACCACTCTAATAAACTATTTGCACCAAATTTATTTTTGTACACCCACTTGCAACCAATGTGATGTCTTCCCTTAGACAATCTGACAAGATCCCAAGTATCACAATTGTCCAAGGCCATCATCTTATTTGCATGACCTACATCCAAGACTCATTATCCTCTAAAAAATGTATCCTCCCTAAAATATCTAGGTTCATTGTCAATACTGAATAGATAAAGTACATAATAGAAATTTAGCTGGTTATACAAGTGTCAACTAGATTTCATTGTCTTGTGGCCCTCCTCAAAGTAGGATTAATGGGCTATGCCTATTATTCTACGTACTCATCATGCACATCATCACTAAATTATTTACACCCTCCTATCCTCCTCTAATCCATCTAACTATTTAACTATTTATCCACATGTGCATCTTTTTTATTTTTAGTTTTTGTTTTGAAATGTGATATTTTAGTTCATTCCTTTTATTTTGGTTATTCTTCACCTAAATAAACTTTGAACTCCCTAAAAATCATCTCTAAAAAAAAATCTAGGCTAGAGTACTCTGAAGCTTATAACCTTTGACATTTTCACTATAACCAACAAGAAAAGTCTTTTTAGTTTTTAAATCCAATGTAAATCACTTTCCCTAAGGCACATGAACATAAGCCTCACAACCATTTATATTTAAATGTAAAATTAGACATTTTTTACCTATCCACACTTCATAGGTAGGTTTATGAACAAGAGTTGATCAAATAGATTAATTAATCAAATAGAAAATGGTACTTATAGTATCTACCCAAAGGCATTGATCTATTTGCATACCACATACTTCCATTCTTTTTTCTACCTCATTTTATTGAGGAGTATAAAGTGTAGTCTTCTACTAAGCAATACTTGCATGCTTACAAAAATATCAAATTCGAGCTAGAAAAATACTCCTCACTATTGTCAGATCTCAAACACCCTATCTTATAATTTGTTTTTTTCAACTAAGGCTTTAAATTCCTTAAATTTGTGAAAACTTTAGATTTAGAACGCATAAAGTAAATCCAAGTGTCTCTAGAAACATCATAAATAAATGTTATGTAATATAACAACATTTACCTAGAGAACCAATTTCCACTAGACCAAACACATCTAAATAAATGATTTGTAAAAATCTCTTAGCCTTGTTTCTTCCAATAAAAAATTAAGATCTAGTTAGAAAAAGGGTGTTGTACACTTACACAAGAAAGAATTGTTTTAATTATGTAAAATAAATATTTATTTGTGGTGCATCTTAGGTGATGTGTTTAGCCACATTAAATATTTATGTGGGTCCACTTGTAAAATTGTAACATTGGTTAGATATTTTTTGTGGGTTGCACATGGAAAAAATATTTAATATTGGAAAAAACCAAAAATTAAATGTGAGGTGAATGGTTTTGTGTATTCATGGTTTAGAGGCACATGGTTTTATCTTACAACTTGGTTGTATTTGTGAACTTGATTTTATAAAAGTAAGCACATGTTTAGTGGTTGATGTTGGCTAGTTGGTTTTTTTGTCTTGGTTGTCATTGTATTGAGCTCTCTTCTAAAGAGTAATATGTGAAGCATGGCATGAGATGTGTGGTTACATGCTCGGACACATGAAGGATGAATTGGAGAAGCTTGATGTTTCAATAGTATTCATGAAGATGTCATATGTGTATTGTAATATTTTTCATTGATGAATAAAACATCGAGTGTGGATACTTTGAAGGTTGGGGTTTTCCCTCATGAGGCTTTCCCCAAGGTATATCTTTTGTAATCTTGTGATGTGTTTAATATTTGCATTATATTTATTATAGAAGCTTGTATGCATGTTTTCTCTCATGGGGTTATTAGGAAGTAGTTTGATCAATCTAGTATATTATTTTTTTAGCAGGTAGTATTAGAGTCATGGTTGTGGTTGCAGTTGTGGGAGCTGAGAGTGTAATGTCCCTACTGGATTGAAACCTGATATGTTGGTTGAACCTTGAATAATGTTACTACTTTGTGTTGGTGGGTGTGTACTCAAACCAAATGGTGGGGTCAATAGCCACATGTCCACAAGGGGTTTGGCCTACTCTAGCACTCTAGTGGGACAAAACCCCTCTTAAAGCTAGTGGGTGCCATTCACCATCAATTTGAGCTTTTTGCATAGTGGTTTCCTTGCTTGGTATTAGTTTTGAGGTCTCAAGATCGATCCCTATGAAGCATATTGAGCATGTAATGTCCCTACGGGACAAAAACTTAGTATGTTGGATAAACATCGATAAATGTTACTTTGTCATGTTGGTGGGTGTGTACTTGAACCAATTGGTGGGGCTAGCAGCCACATGTCCACAAGAGGGATATCTTACATTAGCACTCTGGTGGGACAAAAAATCCACTCTTAATGCTAATGGCTATCATTCACCATCAATTTAATCTTTTGACGTAGTGGTTGCCTTGTTGAGGATTTTTCATGTCCCCTTTGCAAATTGAAGGTTAGGAGTCAAGGTGAGGCCTGACACGTGTCCAAGAACCACGATTCGGGGATTGGTTGTTCGACCGACACACAACAAAACAAAAATAACAGTGATAGCATGTGGAACAAATGAGAAGATTACAAGATCATGAGTTCAACTTGTGGTAGTGTATGAAATTCAAATTCTAGCCTTGGTGTCATTTTGGGTCTTTAATGAGTAGTTTAATCCTTGGATAGATTGCATACAAAGCTAGGAAACACTTCAATTGCAAGTATCATGTTATGTTATGTATTTTTGGGCACTTTGTGTTGAATATTTTGTGGACAAAAACCCATATGAGACTATGATCAATGAATGAAGCCCCAGTGTTTGCTAGCATTAGAGGATGAAAACCATTTGGTTCTTTGAGAGCACTCTCACTTAGGGAGTACATTGAAGCATGAAGGATTTGTTGGGAGTCTAGCACAAGTATTGTTATTTTAGATTTTTAATTATTTTGGCTACTATCATAGCTATTCATTGTTAATCAAATTATTTTTTTTGCACGAGTTCATTCTATGTAAATTCATATGTTTATCTATTAGTTTAATTCCCTATGTATGAGCATAATAGAAATTTTTTATTTAGACTTTGTTTCTTGCTATGAATTTTCTAATTTTCATTAAGAATATACATTACAATAGAATCAAAGCACCTTTCTTGTCAGCCTATAGAGTCAAAGTTAACTTTTAATGTAGTTCAATGTGAAATCAAAGAGGAAGATATACAAATTTTCTTGAAGATATCCTTGATCGCATGCTTAATAAAATAAAATAAAAACATGTGCACCCATGACAAGGGGATGAAATGGAGAGTTATCTCGCTAGATATAATCCCCTAGATCTAGCCATCCATTGTGAATTGTCTTTTCTTGAATATTGCAAGTTGAAAATAGGGAGTGGATGTAGGAGAAGGTATTAGGAGTAGTCTATAGAGAGGGTATTGGAATGGAACGATGGGATAGAGATGATAGGTATGAAATTGAATCCCCCAAAGTTTCTACTCGATATTAGAAGTTGACTAAAAAAGTAAAAAAACATGTCGTTTGACAACTATTTGAGTTATATTGAAAGGAGAAATATAGATAAATGGGGACTTTATGATTACATGAGATGAAAGAAAAAAGAAGAGGAATATTTAGAAGCATATTTTAAAAGGATATCAAGGATTTGGAGCCAAAAAAATAATTGTGAAAGAGGGATTGCCCAAGATGGTGGAACCTGAAATAGTGGAGAATACACTAGTGCCAAAATCACAAGAGAAGATCAAGAAAGAAGTTCATGTGATAGCTGAGTAGGAAGAAAAATCAGAATCAAAAGATGTCATAGAGGAAGAAAAAGAAGACACCTCTATGATAGAAGGTGGTGAGGTCCAAAATTAGCACAACATCATCCCTGAAAAATATCTAGTATTTTGTGTTGATGGTGAGTCAATAATTGCAAATGATGTCCAAGAAACATCCACCCAATTTTCAAGTATGGAATTAATTGCACCATGTAATGTTAATTTGATATGTATGAAAGTGTTTGAATCAAGTGATAATGATTTTCAAGATAAGATTAACCCCAAGGAGGAGGAATTGCAAGTTTATCATGGAAACCTTGGTGATATTGGAGAGATGAAGGTTATAACCTATATAGTGGGGGCATGAGGATCCCTTAATTCAATCTCAAGGATATTTGCATGAAATGGTGTGGGACCTGGGAGATGATCTTCGATGGAGCTATTTCCACCATCACCTATAGAATTTGCATCCCTTATACATCGACAAAACAACGATTAAGCTTGATCATGACCAAGCGTGAGGTATACAATGACTTATATTCTAGGAATAACATGTTGACTCATCCTCTTGATGAGAGCTCTCAAGTTTATCGAATTCTTGATGAATATATGTAACATGATATAGAGTTTCCAAAAATGGGCCACACATTTTCTATCCCTTTTTCCCTTTCAAAAAAATTTGACACGAGAGAAGGGAACTTCATAATGATACACACTGGCTACATAGAGGTTGACTAGGGAACATTTGAACTCCTTTGCTCCAAGATCAATGGGATTTTTGAAAAGGAGACCTCTAGTTTGCATCTGACAAATTTGGGAGAGGCCAATAGGGACACAAAAGTTCAATGGATGCATTCACCAAGCTATCACTTCACTACACTTGAAGACCAAATGGAGTTTGTCACTCTGGGAAGTTTGATGCTAGATGAAGGTAAGAAAAATGGGTGTCATTTTGATGTTCAAGGTTTTGTGACTAATCTCGGTATGGTGTTGAGGGTTTTGAGCTACAATAAAATGGGTAAGAAAAATGGGTATGATGAAGGTAAGAAAAATGGGTGTCATTTTGATGTTCAAGGTTTTGTGAATAATCCCAGTACGGTGTTGAGGGTTTTGAGCTACAATAAAATTGGAAGGTCTATGAAGAATGAGACACCCTAAATTTCAAGCATCACGGAACTTGATACATTGGTCACCATTTTGGGTGAATGTGTGATATGAAAATAATTCTATGTGGAGTTTCAATTGGACACCACTACAACCTTATTCAAAATTGATTCATTTATTGGTGGTTGTACTTGGTCTACCTTGGACTAGATGTGTGTGAAGATTGAATTTTCAAGGCTACCATTGAACAAAGAATATCATCATGAGTTGAGGAAGCATGGTGTGTCCATTGAAGGATCCAGAGGAACCACCTAGGGATAAATTTGAATGTATGTTAGGGTAACACATTAGAAGGATGGGATGACTGATCTCCAACAAAGCATGAAGAGGTTGAGTTATGATAGGATGGTATTCTTATACCATAGCGGAGGCATACCTAAGACAACCACCCCTTTAATTCTCTGGCATTCACACAAGTGATTTTGTAGGGATTCTCAACTATGTTGAAGAGAAATTTAAAGTCAGGGTATGTGCAGGATCATGATGGGCCAAAAAGTGGCGATATGTAAGTGATATGATGACCCATGTGGCTGATGACTTTTTTTTTACCCAAAATTGATGAAATGAAAAGGGTTTTTAAAAGAGATTCTCAGCTTTCCACCAATATAAATTATTCTTTACTTTGAATTTAATAAATAATTATTATTCATTTTCTATTTGAATTACGACTAAAGTCCTGATTGATAGGCTGATTGAAAAACATTTATAGCTTTCAAACGGTATCACAATTTTTTAATCTAAAAAATGTGTCACATTAATGGTTCACATACTATAGGATTAAAAAAAAAAGAATTGAATTTCATGAAGTTTTGACCAAGTTAAGGTGGTCAGACATACAAGTTTTTATATTTTTTCAAAGTTGTAATAAAAAATTCATAATTAATTATTTACTTGGAAAAAAATTACAAAAAAATATGCATCACATTGCGACATGAGTCCTCTACTTATATCTAAAATATTATAAAAAAATATTTTCATTTTATTGTGGTTAGGGTGGTTAGACAGACACCTACTTCTTATTTTTTCCCTGAAATTTAAGTACTACTACATTGAAATTTCAAATTTTCACCAAATAGATTTTTTTATTTTTTAAATAAACCTAGTAGTTTAGAAACTACATTTAATTTGCTACAGATTCTATTGTTACATATTTTTGAAATAATATAGATAAATTATTCATTTTTTTACGTCAAGTTACCTAACTCTGATTTTTCTAGATTTTATTGCCACTTAAGGGCCTATTTTTTCCATGATGATGTAGCCTCTAATGGAGATTTTTCAATTGGTGTATGGTTTTTTAACACTTTATAATAATTGCATAGCTGACTTTTGCACATGTTTTTCATACTTGAAGTTGTTACATTATTTTTATGTTTCAAGTTATTGATAGTATTGGAGTTATACATTTTGAGAGGATTTCCTTGCATGGTAATTTTAGTGGAAAGGTTTTGTTATGGGGAGAAAATGTTTCAGTCATTCTAGCACTGATGTGGTTAAGGTGTTGATTGAATTATGATTGTTTATTTCTATCTCAACGGTACAGTCATAAAGCTTAGCTAGATGTTTGGGATCCTTCATCACATAAGAAGAACAAGTGGTCACAACAACATACCAACATAGTAGATGGATACATGGAATGGAACAACTTGTATTTCATCAGAGAGTTTAGCATTATATGGGGCATGCCAAGGATACATCCTATGGGAGATTCCACTATGGAGTTGCAACCCAAGGGAGAGGAGGTATAACCTATAGGCATTGAAGGAGGAGATCCCATAATGTTCATGATTAAAGACCATTTGGGGACAAAAATAA
Source organism: Sequoiadendron giganteum (assembly GCA_007115665.2). NCBI lineage: Eukaryota > Viridiplantae > Streptophyta > Pinopsida > Cupressales > Cupressaceae > Sequoiadendron > Sequoiadendron giganteum. Next base: position 604,479,737 of record CM021106.1, read on the forward strand.
CATCTTTCAAAAGTGAGGTGCTTGACCCTAATGGTATTTGGCATTTTTTGGTCATGCTCAATATCACACTTCTAAGTTGTCCACCAAAGGGGACAAATGTTGAATGGAAGATTTAGGAATATCAATTTTGACAGAGTTGGGATGAGTCAATTATGTTTTAAATTTTAGGTCTACTACCCTCAACATCTCTAGCAATCCCCACACTTTTCTAGCAGCCAAAGAAGAACTTCTAGCCACATGGCAAAATTCTCAAACCATGATCATTGTTGAGGCACTCGCAGAAAGTATAGGGTGGTTTCTAACCATTACAATTATGATTTTGAGAGAAGAAATGCAGTATTTTTTTGAGAAATTCCTTTGGCCTCATGTGTGTAAAAAGTCTCATCCTTTTGGAATGTTAAGTGTTGATAATATCCAATTGATATATCATTGTTTGAAGGGATATTTCAATCCAATATGAAAAACAACCACCTTCTAGCCCATATTCAATCTGATCTAAATTATCTTTAGGGCATCATGGTAAGAGTCTTCAAAGTCCAAGGTAAATCTTATAACACCATTTTGGAAGAGGGGAACATCATAGTTGATATACATTGTTTATATTTCTGTGAACGGTACATTACAAAGATAAAGTTTGAGGGGAAGGAGTCCATACATGTGTATTCAATTATAGGATTGAGTGATCTTTAGTTTGATGTTTTCATTGGAATATTTTCAAGAATTGTATGGTTGCTTCCAGGTTCTATGTTGTTGATTTTTGCAAGGTATCTTTAGTTTTGCATCTATTGTACCATTTTAATAGTGTTGAATTTTAGGATTTTTAATTTTAGACTGTTGTTATCAAACATATTCAGCTAGAAAATTACAAGTTTTTAGAAAACTTTCATGAACCATGTTTGTGAAGGGGTTTGGCCATTGGAGCTGCAAAAAAAATTGTTTTAACTACTGCACTATTGTTTTGGATGAGATTTGGGATAAATTTTGGCTGTTGCAACTTCATTCCACCTTGTATGCAAGTTGAGTGGTCAAATCTCATAAGATTTCTAGCCTATAGTACAATTATAGGAACCACTAGAACACGAGGGAATTATCATCATACTCATCTAGAGATCAGAGTGGTTCAAAAAACATGGTGGCAAATGCATAGAGTAGCATTTGGTCTTATGTGACTTTGTGGATCAACAACATATTGATAGTTGGTTGTCTTCACTACTTGATCCAAGTCAAAGATGGAGAGGTACAAGATCAAAATTACATGGGTGTTATAGTGGGAATCATGATATTGGCATGGAGACACTTGAACGTTTGAATTTGAATAGGGCTCTTTGGAAGAATATATATCATCTAACAAGTACAAGATTTGGACTCTATGAACATTACATTGTGATTTAGCTTATTGGAATGGAGATACTTAACCACCCCAATTTTCATTACTTGAGGGAAAGCAATCTCAAGGAGGGGAGATTTGTCATGTCCCCTTTGTAAATTCAAGGTTGGGTTCAACAGTGAGGCTCGACATGTGCCCAAGAACGATGAATCGAGGATCGAGGATGCAATTGATGCACAATAAGACAAAAGGAACGATGGTAGTGTGTGGAATGGTAGAAAAAACTATAGCATGTGAAACAAAAAAGATATTATAATGCCATAAGATCGACTTGTGGTAGCATGTGAAATTTGAATTATGGCCTTGGCATTATTTTGGGTCTTGACCAACTAGTTCAATCCTTGGATAGATTGCATATAAAGTTAGGAAATATTTCAATTGCAAGAATCATGTTATGTTATGTATTTTTGGGCACTTTGTGTTCAATCTTATGTGGATGAAAACCCATAGAAGACTATGATCAATGGATGAAACCCCATTGGTCACTAGAATATGAGGACCAAAACCATTTGTTTATTTTAGAGTACTCTCACTTAGGGAGTACATTGGAGCATGAAGGATTTGTTGGGAGCCTAGCATGAGCATTGTTATTTCATATTTGTAATTGTTCTAGTTGTTGTCATAGTCATTCATTGTTATTCATATCAATAAAAAAAATTGGTGGTTTCTATGCAAGTTCAATCTATTTAAATTCATATGTTAATCTATTATTTTAATTCCTTATGTATGAGCATAATAGAAATCTATTGTTTAGACTTTGTTTCTTGCTGCAAATTTGCTATTTTCATTAATAATTTGGAAAGGGACATTACAAAGAGATCTATGTTTTGTTTATTCCTTGCATGAGCATATTTGTTGCAAATTTGAATCCATGACAATGTTGGAGAGATTTCAAACATTTCAAGGTATGAGATATGTTGTGCACGTTGAGATATGCAAATTTTGAATTTGGAGTGTGCAAATTTGTGATAATTTTTCCTAAATCTGGGGTTTGAAAATGAATTGAAAAAAGTTTTTTTTTTCTAGATGTTCACCAAGATTCTTTTATGTGAGAATTTTCACATATGATCCCTTGGAAAAAAAATAGACATTTTCATTGGATCCAAGAGGCTCAAGACATAAAATTTGACCTATTTTGACCACCAAAGCCTAAAGAAAAAAATTGCCCCCTCCCCTTGTTGTATGGTTATACAATTCATACATAAACAAACAAACAAACAAACAAAATTAAACAAAAAGTGTCCCTTGTGTTAAAAATTTAAATTCAAGGGGGGAGAGGAGGGGAGGGTCCCTCAAATTCTCAACACCCCATGGCAATCGTTGTCAACAGAGGTATCGAAAACAATGTATGAATCTACCAGCTTTGCTATCCATTATCAACCCCAACCAAAAAATGTGGGGCTAGTAGGGTTTAGTCCCTAGTTGGGAAATGCTCACAACCAACCTTAAGAGCTTTACAAAATCTTGAAAAAATAAAAATAAAAATAATTGTTTTTAAATTCTTTTGGAGTTTGCCAAAAATGCCTATTAAGAGTTACTACCTGCAAAACCACCCAAGCATCCCTCACATGAATAAATTGTATGGTTAGCTATATTGCAAACACTAGACCCCCTTTGTTGGAAAGACAGTTTTTGTTGCACCAAAAGATTGACCTGTTAATGCATGATACAACTGCCACAGTTAATGAATCCATGAGAAGCGATTAATTCATGTCACGAACCCGAGTGTTATGTTGCATAGCACAAAGAGACCAAGGGCACACACCTTGCAACAATCCCCCTCAGCGCAAGTGAGGGTTTCAAACCCATGACCCAAGCTCTAATACCAATTGTTGGAAAGACAGTTGTCGTTGCACCAAAATATCGACCTGTTAATGCCCGATACAACCACCATAGTTAATGAATCCATGGGAGGTAGTTAAGCCATGTCATGAACCCGAGCGTTAGGCTGCACATCACAAGGAGACCAATGGCACACACCTTACAACACCCTTCTAATCATAATAGAGCAATTTTCTTTTAGGGAGCATAAATTTCGCCCATGGTATTGAATTTTCAACTTTTGATAGTCATTGGAAAGATCTCTCTAAGAAATACATAGTGGTATAAGTTTGGTTTCCATATTTTGATTTTTTCTCATATTTTAATGCCATAAAGCTAACATTACTCTGGAACAATTAGCGGGTCATAAGTTTCACATATGGAAGTAGATTTTTACTTTTTTAGGCAATGGAGAGCATTTGAATGTGTTACATAAAGGATCAAGTGGTTTTTCACTTGGGTGAGAAAAAATATTTGGATAATAGTTTGATCACTTTAGGAGCTTAAGATTTGAAGTGTGATTACTTGAGCATTCTGATGAAATGGAAGGTTAAAACTTGAGGGAGTGCATGTTTTATGAGACATGTATGATGGAAAACTATTATTATATTTGGTGTTTCTTGATACAGGTTTATAGGTGTTTTCAAAGTTTGAAATTTGATGGAGATGGGTACATAATTTCTTCTAGTTTAAGGACATGGTTGATATGTGTGTGAGACTTGGAGTCTTGGTACAATGAGAGTTGATTATAGGTACAACGATGATGATGGTTATGGTGCCATAGATGTTCATGAGAATTTGAGCATTGGCACGACATGATCATGTATTTAGTTGATAAGTGGTGGTGCGGTTTAGCGTTAGAAGGTTTTTCTTCTCTTAGATGTATTTTTGATTTCTTGACTATGACACTTGATTACTTGGAAAATCAAATTTGTAGGTGATCTAGTTTTTGAGTCTTAAGATTTGCGGGTTATCTTCTTGGTTATCTCAATTTGTAAGTTATTGATATAATGGTGATTTTTCATATTGAATTTATTGAGGATCTACGAGTTATGCAATTGTGTGGGTTAGCCACCCATTTGGTTGTATTGGGGTGACTCGGATATGGAATTTTTATATCCATAGGTATTTTCAATGTTGATGAATATTCAATTATTTGACCTTGTTTGTGGTCATTTGTACATTGATATATTGCATTGAGATGAGAGGATGGATAATTAGAGTTTTTGGATAATTGGTTATGGAGGCCTGTACCATGTTGGCTATCTTGATGCCATGGATATCTTGCTTACATAATTCTATGGGATATTTTGATAGTAATTTTTTGGTGGTGGTTGTATCTTGTTGTCTTGGAGATCTTCATTCTACTTTATTCTTTAGAGCTATTGGTATTCCAATTGAGTGTGTGGACCATGGGTGATCTTCATTTATATGGTTATCACAATGTCATAGAGAGATCAATATCACAGTTGAGTGGGAGCTTTGGCAATGATGTGGATTCCTCACTTGGTGGTGGATGATCTTCTATAGTGGTTGTTGGTTTCATGGAGGATCTCTTGGACCTTATTTTCTACAATGATTTTTTTAACATTTTCGATTTCATTGATTGAAGATGGTTATCCATGAAGGATTCTTGAGTCTTTGGTTCAGGTGTCAATGTTATGACTTGTCAATTTTGACAATTGATTATTGGTTGAGAAGATGTTTGGTGGTGTGAAATAGTGTACTCTTTGTTGTGCATTAGAGTATTTATGTGATATAGTTAGATCATGAAGTCATGATGTGTTCTTGATTCCATAGTTGGAGCTTTGACAATGGTCAAGATAGTTCTTTTGGTATTGAGAACATTCATCGTGTGCTTGGGAGCTTCATGAGAGAGTGATGTTGCATTTGGATCTTAGAATTGATTGATTGGTTGTAGGTGTTCATAGATAATTGGATACTTGGGTGAGGCATTTGTTGAGATGGTTACTCTTTGGATATTTCAGCAAGAAGTTTGAGGAGCCTACATCTGGATATGGACATGAGTTCATGATGGACCTATAAAAGAGATTGTTCTTGGAGAGAATCATTGTGGCTTGGTGTATCCTAAAGGATCAATCTCATTACCCTCTCCTGATTTACTCAATAGATAATCATCTAAGAGGTATTACTCATCTTATTTCAATTATATGCATTATGTTTTATGTTATGTATTCTCACAGATATGGATCTTGTACTATGCTTTCTAGTTCTTAAGGGTTTATTTGAGGAGTGTTTGACATATTTATCTCCTTGTGCATATGAGTTTGATTTATAATGTCATTTATGATGTGGATTTTAGATGTTAATGGGCTTATTCCTAGGTTTAGTAATGGGTTTGAGTTTGATCTTCCTTGGTTAGAGAGGCTTACATCTATGTTGGTTATATGAGACATGTTTTGTTTGATATGTGAGACTGAACAATTGGGTTATATTGAATCTATTTAGTTTAGGTTATGAAGGAGATCTTACTGAACACAACTTAACACTTTGAGGTGATGGTAGAAGGACATGTTATGGGATATGATTTATAGGCTTTCTCTCTATGTTATATGGCTACTTCTTTTAGGTTCATGTTCACATGGTTCAATGTGATGGACTTGGGAGAGTTATAGTGACATATTGTGAGAGACTATGCAATATTTTTGTTGCATGTGTGGGCCATTATGATTGCTCTTTATTACTACATGGTTTTATTATGAGCCACACCATGGTATGGGTATTGATTGGTAGACTCGGTATGCTTTGATTTATTTTCAAATTTAACATTACCCATGCAATGGAAGTTCTTTCATGTGTATGCTCTTCATAGATAGGTATAAAACATGGAGCTTGTGATTGCAATTTATGGGTTGGATATGTTGTTGGTGTGATCTCTATTGATGTTTGGATACCATAAAGGTATGGATTATTGGATGGATTGACATTTGTTGTAGTTTTCATTTTCAATCATGTGGATTTTTACCATTTAGCAGCAACTTGGAGCCTTTGTTATCACTTGGATTTAATGCTTGTTTTTTCTTGTATTGGTGCATCTTCACATTGGCTCATTCATTTTCTTCCATAGGTGGCATGATGGAGGATGAGAAGAGTTATTGCTTGAGATAGTGGACATCTTAGATTTTATTAAAGGTATTTTGATGGAACATGACAGCATGTTATAGATTCATGTGGTTTCATGAATGGATATGATGTTTCATCGATTGAGCCTTTTGCAATATATACAAGTGAAAGAATGTTAGGAAAAGGGTGTTTATTGAATGGATTATAGTTTAATATTACTTTCAAAAAAATTACATCATGATTCCAATTCAAGCCGAACAGCTAGATAACATAGTATAGAGTGATTATACTATTTTACATATTCTCAAAGCATTTAGATATTAGAATATATTTGCATAATGTATTTTACAAAATTTTACAAACATGCTCTTCATTTTTTATCCTTTTAGAAGTTCATGCTTTTTTTGCCTCCATCCATTTGCATCCATGCTCTATCTTTGATATATCTTCATTAGATCTCACCACTTCTACTGTAAGATCTTCTCCTTGGTTCACAAATAATCTTGGCCCTCTATGAAATCACAAATCTTTCTTCAATGTGTCTTTTTTACACTTCTTGTTGTACTTATTTTGAAACTCTAGATAGCATCTCAAGAACAAAATATTGTCCTTGTTGCATGGCCAGTGTCTAGCATATTTCATGTCTTCTTTATTGACTTCAACTTTCCCAATTTTCAGCAGCTTAATGAATATTCTTTGGATATCTATGTTGTTACTGTAACCTGCATTGAAATATTAAAGTGTATGAGTCTTCTATTAGACTCAGTATGTGCCCTATATTTACCCTGGAACCATTCTTTATTTTTTTTCCATAAAAATCACAAAAATTCAATAGATAACACCAAACAAAAATAATTTAATGTTTTATCTAATCCTTCTATAAACCCAAAAAGTATCTCCTTCCATTTATTTTTTCCTTGTTCCCCCCATCCTATTAGATCAACACAAAATAAATTCCAATTTTCTTTAGCAAATAAACATTCATACAAAATATGTAACGCAGTTTCAAGTTTCCTACAAATTTTGCAGATTATCACGTTTTTGGAAGAGGCAATACTTAGGAGTTCATTCAATATGAGCAACCATTTTAGATAGGATCTTTTTGGATCAAGAACTCTATTCCACAACCAACTAAATATTTTGAGCCACTTTTTATTTGTTATTTCAATATTCCAACTTTTATTTAAATGATTAATAGTTTCTTGGGTTTTTACTAATGACTTGTATACAGTCTTATGTTTTATTGTATCCAAGTCTATCCATTAAAATTTGTTTAAGATATCATGGTTAGTTTCGAATTCAATAGGAAATTGAAACCTTTTACATGCTTCCCTGATAACAGAGAATGTTCTCCAATTGGACAAAGATAAGTTAAATTCTTCACTGAGGGAGGCCCAAAATTTTGGATTATGATTGCTTAATAGATCTTTGAAACATTTGATGTCTTTTGTACACCATGTTTTAGTTGAGCACCCTTGTATTAAAGTTAAGGGTTTCTTTTTATGGTATAGATTCCACTAGATTGAGTTGGTTGGATAGATTTTGTTCTTGCTACTTTCAGATTCCTATTGTTTCTATTAAGTGCCTAGTTTGTTCCCAAGCCTTCCATAGGCTTTTGAGACATTAGATCCAACAAGGGTAATAGAGAAGTTTCCAAAAAGTAAGCCACTAAAAGGGAAAATTTTCCATGATTTTTCTTTTTTTGGGGATGCTAGTTGAATATTATTCCTTATTAGAATCTTCCACGATTCATTGCATGTTAGGGCTTTGAGGATCCATTTCACGGCAAGGGAGATGCCTTGTTTTTTATATTTTAGTCCTAATCCTCCTTCATTTTTATCAAGACAACACTAGTCCCATTTTATTGCATTCTTTCTCTTTTTTCCTTTTTAGATTTCATCAATTTGGTAGCTACTAAATAGCCATACAGAAGAATAGTATAGGTTATAAGAGGAGATAATTTTTTGGCACACTTGTACCCTTCCAACCAAGGAAAGGTAATGTTTATTCCATTTATCAATTTTTATTATTTTTTTCTATTATCCAGTTCCACATTTCTTTTAAGCAAGGATTAACAACAAAGGGGATACCCAAGTATATAACCTGTTTCCCGAGTCCTCCCCACTAGAATCTAGAGTTGGTGAACCATTTAGGGGGATTGTTTATCCAACTTGGCATAATGAGTTTTTCTTTGGATATTTTTTCCCCAAATGAAACATAAAATATGTTTAATTTATAGAATAAGTTCTCAAAATTCTCTTTGTCAAGTTGGATAAAAGTAGTAGTGTCATCTACAAATTGTATGTTTAATAAATCTCCTTTAGTGGGTAGGGTTAGTCCATTAACCTTTGGCCTTTCAATTGAATCTCTTAATAGATAATAATTGGATTTTGAATCCATCATAAATAAGCCCATAGCAAGAGGGCACCCCTGCCTAATTGATCTTTGTAGGTAAAATTGGTTTGATAGTGACTCATTTATGTCAATGTGCAACAACATCCTGCATTAAGGTTTTAACCATCTAGAAAAACTCTTTCAAGAATCCAAAAGCATCCAGATCCATCATTAACAAAAGCCATTCAACCCTATCATAAGCCTTCTCGAAGTCTAGAAGGAGAATGCCTATATTTTGGTTGGAGCTCCTTGCCCACTCCATGGCCTCCCAGCTTGTTATCAAATTTTCTAGAATGTATCTACCTTTGATAAATCTTTCTTAAGTGTTGTTGATAATGGTGGGAAGAATATCAATCGGTCTTAAAGCTAGGGCTTTTGGAAGTATCTTGTATGAAACATTAATTAGAGTGATAAGTCTCCAATTTTTCACTAGAGACTTATCCCCCTCTTTTTGAAGTAGTTTGATTATGCCTTTGTTAATATCTTCTCCTAGAGGTCCTTTATTGATGGCTTAAGTGTAAACTTGTGCTAGGTCTTCACTTACCCACATGATATTTTTTTTTTAGAATTCTATAGGTAATCCATTCACCCCCAAGGATTTGTCATTACTGAGGGTTTGTATGGCATTTACTATTTCTTCCTTCATTATCTATTTCCTTAAAACTTCTACATTCTCTTTAGAATTTTTTTTGAGTATTACTAACTTGCATTGATTTCTAGCATTGATTACTATCTCCCTTTGTGGTAAATAGCTTTTTTGTATAATTTTTTTTTACTTCTTCGGTATCATTTATCAATTTGTTGTCTACCCAAATTGCTCACTTTTTCAATTGCATTCCTTTCTTTAATCCATCTAAAGAAGAACTTAGAACCTTTGTCTCCACTGCGTAACTGATTTATTTTTTCCTTAATTTTTGTCCTTGAACCTTATTGGTTTATAACTTCCTCATATTACTTTTGTTATACATCAATTTTTCATTTAGATCTTCATTTATTGTGTCCCTTTCCAGCTTGGATTCCAACTCGAAGAGGTTTTCTTAGAGTATTCTCATACTTTATGTTGCACATAGCTTTTCTCTTTCTTATAGTCTTGAATATGGTTTTCCATCCTTGAATATTTTTGTTCCATCTCTTAATTTTTGGTGTATCTTTTAGAATCCATTTATTTATTTCTCTAAAGGTAAATATTGCCTCATTACAAGCTTCATCCTTTAGTAAATTTGTGTTCAAAATTAATTTTTCATCTTTTCTATCTTATTTAGGTATTTCATTTGTAACTATTATCCTCACATTGATTGGATGATGATCTGATAGAGTACAAGGATACACCCTTACTTTGTCCCCCCTTCTATTGTATCAAAGTTGAGTTCTTTGTTTGCATAAAATCTGTCAAGCCTACAATAAATCTTTTTATTACCTTTCTAAAAGTCACACCATATGAGCTAAATAATTTTGCTTTCCTTTTTCATTCCTTCCATAGGGTCAAAAAATTTAAGTTTATTTTTCATTTTGCATCAAAAGTATCTTTCATCCCCTTTCCATCACATCTCTATACCCCCAAATTTGTCTTCACTATTTTCAATCATATTAAAGTCTCCCCTTACAATCCATGGGATGTCTTGTAAGTTGTACATCCATTTTCATAATATAATCCTCTCCATGTATTCATTTGGAGAATATACTGAGAAAATAAAAAATTACTTATTTTCGTTTTCAATAATTATCCAAACTACCCTATTGCATGGGGAGGCACCAACTTTAGTTACAAATTGTATCAATTTCTTAAACAATAAGATGACATAACCACCCTCACCTCTATCATGTTTAGTGGAGAAATGGGATGATTCTTTCCAAATAAATTATAGATTGGTTTCAAGAGTAAAATTTACTGCCTTTACTTCATGTAACATAACAACATCCTGCATAATAAGAAATCTAGAATTAATACTCAGCCTCAACTCTTTCTCTACAACTTTCCCACTCTGGTTGTTTTTTTAAATCTTTTTGTCCCTATTCTAATTTGACTACATCATGGGTCAGTCAAGAGGGGGGCCTGGGAAGGCTCCCCATTCCAAGGTTGTTGTCTCTTTGTTTGGCACTGTGTCTGTTGTGGTAGAGGACAATGTTGTTGTTCCCCATGTGATTTCTCCTCCTCATACTTCTATCATTTCCCCAAGGGGAAGGACTGGGGTATTAATGGCAAGTTTCCTTTGTCCCCTTCTCTCAGGTTAGACTCTTTCTTCTCAAAAGAATAACCAGCATCCTATGTGGAAAAACTGGTGGGTATCGGCTCGCTAGCTTTGAGTAAAAGGTTTTCAGAGTTTGCTTCCTGCTCTATGACTGGCTGGGAAGTCGATGTCCCTAAAGATTTGATTTTGAAGGCTATGGACAGCCTTAAATTGGTGCTAGTTGGAAAATCTATGTCCTATCATCTAAATATTGAACAAGTACGTCTTTGGGCTGCCTCAACTTGGAATCTTAAAGGAAGTGTCTCTATTCATGTTATGTGGAGAGGTATCTTCCTTTTCTCCTTTGTAGTTTATGAAGATATGCTAAAGGTGTTAACGGGTGGCCCCTGGGCCTTTGATGATGGTTTTAAGAACTTCCTTTCCTTGTGCAAGTGGAAACTGGGTTTTGATCCTACTACTGACCTCTGGGCCATGACTCCTACTTGGGTTTGCCTCCCTAGGTGACCCCTTGAGTTCTGGGATATAGGTATCCCAAAAGGGATTGCAAATTCTTTTCATAGCCTCTTATCTATTGACAATATCACGTAGGAGAAATATAGACTTGTATATGCTCATATTTGTGTTAACGTGTTTGTTAACTCAGTTCTTCCAACTTATGTTCTCCTTAAGTCTAAATTTGGTAACTAGACTCAACCCCTTGAATATGAAAATACCCGTCAATTCTGCCAGCTTTGTAAGAAATTTGGTCAACTCATTGATTCGTGTGAGAAAAGTCTAGTTGAGAGAACCTTTGATACCTTGCATTTATGAGCAGGTGCCTAAGCCCTCTGCAGTTTTCTTTGTTGCTCGCCCTCCTGAAGTATCTTTTGCCCCTATGGAATTTTCCCCCCCTATGAAGGTTGTTCCTATTTGTGGCTCGGTTGTTGTCCCTGTTAAGCCTCTTGTTGTTTCAAGTGACTTAGCTAGCCTGAACCTCTTGAATGATGCCCCTATCAAAATTATCCCTACCTCGAGCTTCTAGAAAGATGAGAATCCTAAAATAGGGGAGGAAAAGAATACTGTTAATATGGATGAACTTAAGGGAGCCCCCAATATGGAGGCCAATTTGCAGTCCACCATGAAATAGGTTCTTGCTATTAAAGTAGGAATTGAGCTAGAAGAAGGTGAATTAGTGTCTCCAGACCATAATTTGTCCCTAGAGGATATGTCATTTTTTTCTCAGAAGGATGTAGGTAACTTGAGTGATTCACTAGCCTTGTTGGGGTTTCCTCCTCACCCTAGTGCTAGAGATGAAGAGGGTGACTGGTTACAAGCTCCAAATAAGTCAAAAAAGAAAAAAAAATCGACATTGGAGGGAGAAACAAGGTAGGAAGACCATCCCAAAAGGAATCCAGGAACAAAGATACAGTGAGGGATGTGGTTGTAGGAAAACAAAAAACCTTGGACTCGATTGCGGGATCAAAGTCCAAAAAGAAGTAGCCCTGGATACTTTTCTAGGCCTTTTTGGGTTGTTGTTCTTGGTTTGTGTCTTAATGAAGTTTCTATCCTGGAATATCAGGGGCCTAAATGGCCCTTAAAAACAATTTTGGTTAAAACCTGTATTCTGACAATAAAGTGGATGTCTTGCTCCTTCAAGAAACCAAAATGAAGGAGACCTTTGATAAGGTGATTTTGAGAATTTTTCTTGGTGCAAATTACTATGTCAGTGAGGCTAAAGGAGCCTCGAGGGGTATTGTTACTCTTTGGAATCCCTAAAAATTAAAAGGAACTATAAGCTCTGCTGGTAGGAACAACCTGATAGTCTCTTTGGAAGATCTGACTTGTCATGAGAAATGGAACTTAATTAATATCTATGCCCCCAATTCAAGCAGGGACAGGATGCAATTTTGGTAGAATCAGAATGATGCTATTAAAAACAAAAAGGATGATCATTGGATGTTGGGAGGTGATTTTAACTCCCCCCTTCTTCCTTTAGAAAAGTCGGGGGGGTGGACAATTATATTGATAGTATGATGGAGTCGGTTGGTTTCCTAAAATTTGTTGGGCTTATTGATATTCCTCTTCAGGGCTCCAAATTTACTTGGTCAAATAGAAGGACTGGTAACCAACTAATTCAAGTTAAGTTGGATAGGTTTATGATCTCTTCTAATTGGAACATCTCTCAATTTCTCTCTCTATTTTCTCTCCCAAGGTCAAGTTCTGATCATAATTCTCTTGTTCTAAAAGAAATTTTGATCACAACCAGGGCACTTTCCCTTTTAGATTTTAAATCATGTGGAGTCTTCACCCAGACTTTACTATTTTATTAAAAAAAATTGGTGGTATGAACCCATAGGTGGCACCCCTATGTTCTGCTTGGTGGAGAAATTAAGTAGAATCAAGAAAAGAGTGAAAGGGTGGAACAAAGTTAGGGTGGAACAAAGTTACATTTGGTAACATCTTTGGGATTAATAAATTGTTGGGAAACAGCTTAAAGTAAATTCAAGACAAAGTGGAAGTTGGCCTTGTGGAAGAGGAGATATGCATAAAGGAACGTGACCTTAGATCCCAATGGTTTAAGGTCAAAAAAAGGAGGAAATATTTTGGAAACAAAAGTCTCGAGTCCAATGGCTTACTGAAGGAGACCATAACACAAAATTATTCCACCAATCTACCTTAAAACACAGAAGCAAGAACAAGATTAGATCGCTCAAGAAAGATGATGGTACCACGGTCTCAACTGAAAAAGAAATTGTTGGGGAAGTTGTTAACTTATTATCCTCTTTCCAGAATTCCCAAGGCAATGCTAATCAGGTACATGATGATTTCCTTGAGGTGATCCCTATTGACGGGTGTTTTTGCACACTTTCTCAACATAGGCAATGCATAGGTGCATTACCTCTCTTGTAAGGAAATATCCAACAAGTTGCTCAAAATTACCCCAAGGTCTCTTGGGTGTCAGGTCATGACTTGCATAGAATATCTCAGTTGACGTTTGATGTGATCTTGTTGGTAATCACAGGGCGAACTTACGGAAGTTAGGCTGGAAGGAAGTTGGATCTGCAAATGGAGTTTTTTAAGATGGAAAGTTGTTGTATGTTTGATGTAGGTTCAAATAGCAGTTTTGAACTCCATTTCTGATTTATGATTTGGCTTTACAATATGCAATGAACCTTAGCATAGGTTACTTATTAAAAAAAAAAGGAAAAAAGAGCAGGGAAAAGAAGAAGTTCCTGGGCCTGCAACTACGAATGAACAATGATCATGGATGTCTCTATTGTGGACAACATCCTTAAAACAAAATTTCACTTAACCAAAAATTTCACAATGTCATGAAATTTATGCTATATTCTAAGGACTACAGATGTTTTATCATTCATTCACCATGTACATGCATGAACAAAGACAAAATTTTAAGATGATCTTTGAATTTAAGTCCATACTAACTTAACACAGCTATCTACGAGCAGCAAATAGCCAAAAGTATGGACTAGGAAGGCATCTACACAACAAAAATCTTCACAACCATGGAACAGCATTACTAAATCTACCAAAGTTAACTGAAAGGAAATGGAACAGCAAATTAAATCTAACTAAATCATCTAACTATGAGAGAATAATCATGAAACATGCAAAGAAACTCAGAAATCCACCAAAGTCAATGTATTTCTATTAAAATTTCTGCAGCATGTCATTACAACAACTCAACTCTCTCTTGAAAATGAGAGGAGACCCCCTATTTATAGTGTCCCAAAAGTAGAATGAGTGGCCAAGATTGATTTACATTTGTGTGCCCAAGATTCACTGTAAACTAGGGTTCTACCTACCCCCACAATATATTACATTTTAAAATACAATTTTGTCCATATCCCTATTTTGTCTTTTAGTGGCAGCACTGTAGCATTATGTCTTCTTGTTGATTGCTCTTTTATTGCATCTATTTTGTTAGAAACTCTTCATCAATAATAGGGTTGCCTTCCTGATTCTTCAAAGCAGCATACTCCATGAATTTTAGGATCGCCAGCCAGAGCCTATCGACCTCTATGATGTCAAAATGCAACACTTGGTAACTCCATTCTTTGGAATTGTCAATGAGCTCTTCTCAATCTTCAACATACTTGGTAGCATGGTCCTTGAATAGCTCAGACTGGGCAAAGGCTCGAGCAGAAAAACTCATGAAATCAGTGGTAATCTCGCCCGACATTCCTTTCTCTATCTTCTTTTGGAATTGAGGCTTTATCTTCTCCAGATTAACTTGGACGTCAGGCACATCATACCCTATCAATAGCTTCAAATACTAGCTACAATCCATCCAAACCTCCTTGTCCCAATCGATGTTTGGATGCACCTTTTCCAGCACCTGCTCCAATCTTTCTTTTCGGTTCTCAAAGTCTTGCTTTTAGACATCCATCAACCAGTGATCATCCTCCTTGAATGCAAACTCTTTTTCCCAAATCTCGCTTGGTAGCTTGAGGATAGCCTCAATCTTCGGATAGGCAGACTCATACTTCATGGGGAAGTCATTGCAAATTTTCCTAGTACCCTCAAGATATTTTCGTACATCCATGAACTTGTTTTCTGTTCGAACAGCGCGATTGATGCCCATGTTTCTGATATCCAAGACCTGTCGAAACCAGCTCTCTGTGGTCTTATCCAAGTTCTTTCTTTTCTCCATTTTGTCTATTTTCTCTTTGGATAGCAATTGTGGCAAGGCCGAGGATGTGGTAGGTTGTTCTTATGTTGATGACCACTGTTGGATGTAAGCTGTCAGATCAGCCACCTATGCTTTGAGCTCTTCTTTTGAGATTTTGTCCTGTTGAATTAGATTCACCACTGTGGCGACGGATTCCTGGAGGTGATCTACCTTTTTCTCCCTGGTGGCCACTCCCAAGTCGATGGTGGAGATGTTGTAACTTATTCCTTGTTCTCCCACCACCAGCATAGCTACCTATACCACTCTGGATCCAAAGGCATCCATCGTTACCTTTAATCTAATTTTGGGTTTCTTCTCCTTCTTGGTGCCGATTTGGGCTCGGGCCAATATGGCCTTCAGTCTCATTTTTGGGTCTTTAGGAGAAAGAGCCTTTTTCTCCAGTTGATTTTCCAACCATTCAAGCATCGAGGACCTTTCCTTGGGTGATTCTTGATCACCCTCCATTTCATCCTCTTTGATTTCAATTTCTTTGTCATTCAAAGCCTCTTGCTTTGTCCTCGTATCTTCCTTGTCTTCATCGGAGTCCTGGATGAACACCATGTGTTTGATGGGGACTTTGATGAGCACATGTTCCTTGGGGGTGTCTTCCCCTCCAACATCCTTTTCTTCCTTTTCTTCATTGTGCTAGTGCTCCTTGGGTTGATCAATCTCTAGGTTTTTATGAATTTCAACCTCTCTTTCAAGCTTATCTTCTTCCTTCTCCTCTTGTTCATCATGAGGGAGCATCTCCCTATCATGTCTGGGTTTGTGGTCACCTTCTTCCACTAGAGATTTATCACCCTCTTGCTTCTGTGTCAGCCTCCTTATCTTCAATCTCTTTGAGTTGCTTGGCCAACTCCACATCGAGCTCAGGATCAGATGTTTCTTCAATAATCTTTGAATCCAAATCCTCGCCATCATCACTGGAGGACTCATAAGGGACTTCGTCAATTATTTTGTGCTCATATATTGGGTGCTCATGGTAATCGTCTACCTCTTCTTCCAACCCCTTGGCTGCCTCCATTTGTTGTCGTTGGTCCAATTCCTCAGAAATCTGCATGGTGGCTTCCATTGTGGGTAGCTCAGTAGGAGGTGGAACCAGGAGATTGGTTATCACTTGGGAAATTGCAGCCTGCACCGTCCAGTTTGAAAACATCCTCGAGAGCTTTGATGGTATGTTTTACATAGACTTAACAAAAGATTTTGGGAGGGTGAGGGTAGGTATTGCAATTGCCGCAGTGGCAATTGGGAGAGAAAAGGATGGAGATATGGATGATGAGGAAATTGGTGAGGTGGTGGCCGAGGAGGAGTGCACCGATATTACCTGCACGATGGGAGAGGTAGAGACAAGGTGGATAGTGATGTCCACTGCAGGCGGAATGGCAGCAACTACTGCATGTGGGATGAGCGGGGTGGTGGTGACATCAGTAGTGGTTGCAACAGCAGATGAGATAGGTGGAGACTGTGGCTGATCAGTCTCTATTTCTTTTCCCTCATGTGTTGGGAAACTATGTCTCAACTCCCAGTCTTGTTCCTCTGTCAGAAAAGACTTGGCAAAAAATGCATCAATTCTGCCCTTATCGCTTTACCGCGATGGTCTGTTTAAGCCTTGGCGGTACCGTGGTGAGAAGGTTGGTGATCATCGCCTTACCACGCGTGGTGTCTTCCCTCACCGTGGTGGCCGCAGTAGGCGGCTAGTTGTCTGTCACGTCGACTACCGTCGCACCATGGGCGGTGATCTGGCTCACCGCGGTGGTCGCAGTGTGACCGCTGGCAATCTGCTAGGGTGGTCACTACCCTACTGTGGGGTAGCCCAGTTGACCGTTGGCAGGCTGCCAGGGCGGTCACCTCTCTACCGCGAGTTGGCCTGGTGGCCTCCACGGTAGCACGGTTGACCATTAGTGGTCTGGGCAAGCAGTCACCACCTTGTCGCAGAAGGTTGGCGGTCAGGGTCCAATAGCGCGATATGACCGCCTGAAGTCTGCCTAGTTGTCACCGCCACACCGCGAGGAGACTTGGAGAGCTCGGCGGTAGCATGGGAAAGGCCAAGAGTGAGTCGAGTGGGCTCACCGCCATGTCGCGATGGGTATGAGAGCTCAGAGCGGTGGCACAGTGGAGACAATATGAGCTTGGACCGAGTTTGACCCGAAGTCAAAGCGTCAAATGAATAAGGTGGCAACGCAAGGCAAGTTCCAAACATCCGATCGACAGAAGACCGAAAAAGGTAAAAGGCAGTTATTGCAGGCCAAGTTTTAGCTGGAGACAGAATCGATTAAGGCATGAAATAAATGCCTAGGCGGCCTGATCCAATCTAAGAAGATTGGTTACTTGTTTGGACGGACAATGCAGCATGGATCAATTCATGGGATTGGTTGGAATATTGAATGCAAATGTAAGACTTGACAGTCGATTACATTATTTTATATGTAAACCAAAAGGTGAGAGTTCTTGGTAAGTAAGCAAAGTCAAGTAGAGTGGTATTCATTGTATGTTATGAGCATTGTAACAGTGAGTGAACTTGAGTGTTGTTGTGAGCTGATTATTAGAGAGTGAAGACTAAACTTTGTATGTAATTTGTTTATTACTGTAATACAAATTGTCTTTGCTCGGTGTGGTGGGTTTTTTACCTGAAAAGGTTTTCCCACGTAAATACTTGTGTCAATCTGTGAATCCTTTTTTTGTTATCTCTTTTATGTTGTATGTATTCATCTTCGAAGTTTTTAATAAGCTTTAGAACCTGTTTTTGCTCCTCTCCTTTGTTGTATTAGTGTTAGGGAGGTATTTCGCACTGTCCCCTTTTCTCCCTTCATCATGGAGTGGATCTTCTTGAATTACCGGCATCTTGGTGACATTGCCTAATTTCTTATGCTTCTTGGAAGGTTCGCCTTCTGAGGCCTTTCTAGCGTACACCTTTGGGTTAGACTACTGCTCGTCTGTCTCTTTTCTCTTCCTTGAATGAGTGGATGGAGGGGACTTTGATGTTTCTCCTATTGATGTAGTTGGTGTCCCACCATCAGATCCACTTAGCTCACTTTCAAGCCCCTAATATGTCAGGTTAACCCCTTGTTGCTTCAATTGGGCAACTTGCGCATCAATCCATGTTTTCATTCAAGCCTCAACAAGCTTGGTGATAATTTCAAGGTCATCGACCTCTTCTAATCCCAATCAATCAATGGAAGTGGTATATTTTCAATGGCATTGTACTCGAGGTCAATCACAGTGATCTCCTCCTCTTCTAGTTGATCGGACACCGAAAATAGGTTCACCCTCTTTACAAAGTATGTGGTCATCCACATATAGTTCCTTATTCGCACTTCAAAGTCATCTTTAAAATTGGCCCAGAAGTCCTCAACATTGTAAAGATGGGCATACTCTTGTCCAATTGCTTCTCTGATGTGGCCATATGGATCCATCTGTGATCTAGCCATGTGGGATTTGAGATGATATTCAACCAGTTCCTTCTCTGAATTTTGGGCACATTGGGAAGTATAAAGCTTATACATTCCCTGGCCAAGTGTAAGGGGATAAGAGATCCTCGCTAGATGCTTGCTGCTAAGGAGGGCGTGAATGTATCACAGTTACCGAGAAAGTTCTAACAATATTATCCGATCATTAGGATACCAAGGCAACTTGTTTGGTCTTTCTGAGAACCCTTAGGCACGGATGTATGTGAACTTAGGATATTGGATAAATAGAAAAGCATATTGCTTGAGAAAGGCTCGAGCACTTCGGGAGACTCTTCTCTCAAAATCACCTCTGAGCAGCCAGATGATATAACCAATAAAAGCGTCATTTACCTTGCAATAGTCTTTCTTCAAATTTTTGAATTGCAGTTGGGGGTATTTATCATAAGCCTTGGGTTCTCTACCTGGCTCCTCGTTCGGAGATCTGAATAAACCATTGTAATGCCTCTGATTGGCCAATGAATATACTAGATAGGAAGTCATATAGAAGTTGGAGGTCTTTTTAACGTTCATAAATTGTTCATGGAAGCAATCGTTGATTATTCCTCCCTAGTAAAATGTAGTATCCTCTCCGCGGAGAATCTGCTCGACGAAGTAGACCATCCACTCTTGAAAATAGGCCATAGTTGGGAGGCCCATTACTCTACTTAGCAGGGTGACTAAATCATGATAGTCCTTAAAGAAATCGCTGCGAAAGAGCTCATGAGGAAATTTTGCAGCACTGCCCCTTTTCTCCTTAAGCCAATATTGATTTATAAGTTTTTTGCATCTCATGGGTTCTTCATCCCACATTTCCTTGCACTCCTTGATAGTTGGTAATTCCATCTCCCCAAAGACAGGGATATGGAAGGTCTTCGTTATTCCTGAGGCTGACATGTCGGCCAACATGTTCCCATCCCTATCAACAATAGTTCTTGTTTCCAGCTGATTTTCTTCCCTGCAAGCCATCACTAGTTCAGGGGCAACCAAAGCGGGAGGGAAACTGGCAGCTTTAGCTATCTCGCTACTTCTGATTAGTTTTGCACTTTTTGTCTTTGGGTTGACCCTAACCCTCTGTATGAAATCATCAATATCCATGTGTCTGATGTTGGTGTCAGAGATATCCTTCCACTTGGTGGTGATTCTAGATTGCAATGGTTCCCCTTGGAGCTGATATCTCATTTGATCTTTATCTTCTTTTCCCTGAGGAGCCTTTGCAGTTTTCTTTCCCTTTTCTTTTTATGTGACCACCCCTGAGGTTTTTGCACCTGATTCCATATATCCTGCACATAGAGGCAGGGTAAGAATAATCAATCATGATGACACAAATGGTTAGCCAAATCCCTGCAAAACATCATTAGATTGGATAATTCATCATTCAAAAATCTAACGCTTAGCCAAAATTATCATTAGTAGTTCACTAGAGGGAGTTTGGATGGTCTGGGCCCCAGAAGCCAGACTTCCTTGGTTAGAATTTTTTTTTGAGGGGCGAACAGGGCAGGGCAACCCAAATGATTTCTCTCGACCTTAGATTTGGATAATTTGAAGTGTTCATGTGGGAGAGGGTCAAATTTCAGCATGTTGGTTGATGTTTGTTTCCAAATTGGAAGGCGTTTCGATCATCATTAGGGCATATGGAGTCATGAAGAGGGAAAGTCGTCTGGTGTTAGCCATTTGGAATGGCTTTGGAGAAACGGCATTCTTGGGGTGGAGTTCCGGAGTCTGGAACCCACAAGGCTAAACGACGTCTAATCAACAAACTAGTTTTTTAGCACATCGGGTCAAGAAGGTCAAGAATTCATTGGAGAATGGTCGTCAGAAATGGTGGGCCAGGGACAGAAGTCCGGTGGGAGAAACTCGACGGACCGGACCCAGGTTCGGATTTTTCCTTGCATTTCCTTTGGTTAATTCTTCGCGGCGACCGGAGTGTCAGGGCCCGAAGGCCGGAAGGACGGTCGTAGTTTTCTATTTGGGACAGCTAAAATGGGTCGGAGTCCTGACGGCAGAAGTTTGACGGTCAGGGTTTGGTGAGGGCAAGTACTTGGCATTTTCTCTGATTTTGAACTTGCAACAAAGGGCATCTTGGGATTTGAGGGCCAGAAGGTAGTCCCCCAATGTCCGTTGGGAACGGCGAAATGGAAATGACGGCCCGTGGAAGAAGTCTGTGAACCAGGGCCTGAAGGGCAAAAACTCGTAGGCAAACTCCAAACAGGAAGTCGGGCAGAGGAGGGAAAACTCGTGAGGCAGCATGGTCAAAAGGCCAAGGCAACAGGATGGCAGAAGGTGCCAAAGGAACTCCAGAGGACTCAGGACTACTAGCAAATGACTCTTTAAGGGGTGAAGTGGTCAACCCAACGGTGGAAACTTTAAATGAGGCATGCTCAAAATAGGAACACCAAAATGGGGGCATAAAATGAAGTGGTGATAAAAATGAAAGAGAAAATCCAACAAGGAAATCTGGCAGGGAAAACCCAGCAAGTCGGGCCCAGGAGGTCCCACGGTCGCCTACAAAAGGCAAAGTGCCAAAGGAACTCCAGAAGGACTCAGGACTTAGCAAATTTTTAAGGGGTGAAACATGGTCAACCCAAGGTGAAACTTTAGAGGCATGCTGACCACCTAGGACACCAAAATGGGGGCATGCAAAATGAAGTGGTGATAAAAATGACCTGGCAAAGCGAAAGAAAGAGAGGGTCCTCGTTCCGAACGGGGCGTGTGTGTTGAGGGCACAACAATCCCTAAAGTTATTTTTGAACAAGACTTAAAGAATATGACTAATTTTATTTCTATGGAGGAAGTAAAACAAGATGTGTTCTCTTTTGGGGCTTATAAATCCCCTGGCCCTAACGAGTTCCCTCCTACTTTTTTCAGACTTACTGGGATATTGTCAAATCTGACTTATTTAATGCTGCTAGAGATTTCTTTAGGTCGGGCAGGCTCCTAAACCAACTAAATGCCACCTTTATTGCTCTTATTCCCAAGAATAATGATGCCTCTTCTATTAAGGATTACAGACCCATTAGCCTCTGCAATACTGTGCATAAAAAAAATTCTAAGATCCTTGTGTTAAGACTTAAAGTTGTTTTATGCAAAATGATTGCCCCGAACTAGAAAGGTTTTGTCTAGGGAAAAAATATTCTTGATGTTATCTCTACCCATGAAATCCTCCACTCTATGGACCTCAATAAAAACCCTAGGATGGCCTTCAAAATTGATATCTCTAAGGCATATGATAGTCTCCTCGCCATTTCTCTTTGTTGTCCTTGAGAAATTTGGGATCTAGGGAAGATTCCTAAAGTTGCTCTCTACCTGTGTTACTTCCCCTATGTGCTTTGTTCTGGTTAATGGTGTCCCCCAAGGTTATTTCTCTTGTGGTCATGGCCTGAGACAAGGTGATCCCCTCTCCCCCTATCTATTCATAATAGTTTTTGAAGTCTTAGGAAGGAATATCCAAAAGCTAATTGAATCTAAAGCCCTTAAAGGATTCAAAGTTGCTTCGTCTCTTTCATCGAACTCTCACCAATAGTGCGTTGATGACACAATCCTATTTGGGGAAGCCTCAGTGGGGGAAGCCAGCCTCTAGAAATTGGTTCTTAATGACTATGCTTTTATCTCTGGCCAGTATATTAACTATGAAAAAAGAAATATATACATCTTTAATCTTGACCAAGTTGTGAAGGAAAGAGTGGTGAAGATCCAGGGATGCCAGGAAGTTGTCTTACCGGCAACTTACCTTGGGCTACCTCTGATTTCTAGAAAGTTGGAAAACAATTATTGGAAGCATTTGATTGAGAGAATTCAAAAGAAGTTGGATAGTTAAAAGGGGAAAATTCTTAGCTTATCCAGGAAGATTCAGTTGTTAGAAAAATTCTTACAGAATATCCCTATTTATTACTTGTCTCTCTTCAAACTTTTGACCTTCATAGGGGAAAAATAAAGCAAATTCAGAGAATATTCATGTGGTACGGACTAAAGAGAAAAATAGATTGTCTCTAGTTAGTTGGTGTAAGAGAGGGGGACCAACCATGTCAAGGCTCCAGATCATGGAGAATCGAGAGTGGAGGGTTTCCCTAACTTACCTCACTCTAAAGGGGTGTTTCGGATAGAGGTCGGGAATGATGAGGACTATAAGGTACTTCTATCACTGTTCAAACCCAAAATACAAGTTTAGGCTAAGCAAGCTAGTTTTCAGAGTCAATATTATACCTCAAACAGCTCTTTGTCTAAGGACGATAGTGCAATTCTAGGATGACAGCATGGTGCGCTGTCGTCTCTTGGACGCACTGGCGTTTGTATGACCAGAAAACAAAAAGTACAATATAGACTACCAAAAAACAAACTAACAACCTAGCTAGTTATTCTTAAACAAACAAAATAGAACAATAAAGTATAAAAAGTACAAACAAAGATGATAAAGTACATAAAGGATAGAGTGATGAAGATGATCTCACCAATGCGCTAATTCGCCAGCTAGCTCCAAATGTGCGTTCACCTACACACAAGAGAGAGGGTAAAATTTTGGGGTTGTATAGGGGTCTACCTTAGTCAGACACCCATTTTGGTGTTTCCACCTCCACGGATAGACAGAAAGCAACGAGATAGAAATATGTAATAAAGAAGTTAAAAAAGTAGTTGTAATAAACACTACAAAACAGTAAGGTGCTACTCAACCAAATCACAAAGGAGAGGAGTGAAACGTTACCACCTCCACCCAAAAGCTCACTAGCCAATGGACGAGAATGCAGACTTGGAAAGGTCACCACAACCTCGACTATGATGAAAGGAGGTCTCGTAAGACTCCAAGCCCAGGCTGCTATAGCTTGTTTCAAACTTGCTATGTGGAGTTGATGGAATGTTGCTGTTGCAATGGAGTGTTGAAGTGCTAGAAATGCTAAGAGAATGAGATTGAATTTCCAAAGAGTGCTTGAAGAGATGCCAATAGGATGAAATGGAGTGAGAATGGATCAATTTGAAGGAAGAATGAGGAAGAATAAGGTATTTTTGGGTTGGTTGGTTGAAGAGGGACGTTACAATTTGTCCCTAATTGGAACTGTAATGCCTCTGACGACTTCAGATGCAGGAATACATTAGGGATGGCAGTGTGCCACATGGACATCTATGTGTCGTGCTCACATCCTCAACAAATATTCTCCCAACGACACAAAAGACAGATGCCAAGTGGAAGGAAGGCAGTTGGGTGATGTGTAATTTTGCTTTCAAATTTGATTTTCTTAGGTGAGGATGTGTGAAAGGGGAATTTACATAAGGGGTGCAAATTCGCTCCTATACATTTTTCCCCCACTTTAGCGAGCACAAGTATTGATGAGTGCTTCGATAAAGTAGATCAAAGAGTTAGTAGGGGTAGAAATTTATACCTGAACCATCAAGGAAGTATACCACGATCTGGCGAGCTCGAAAGTGCAGGATAGAACAAAAGACTTCATAGCCCCGCAGAACTATGAAGTTTCACAAAGTACATCGAAGGCCCTCAGACCAACGATGGACAAATCCCGCAAGATTAAAGCATCTTACAAGCCTACAAACCTGCAAGGAGGAGGCCCCCAAGATCTCTCACATGAAGGAATCCCTGTGAAATGTGTGCCTTACAAGTCCAAAAACCTGCAAGAAGGTATCCCCCAAGATCTCTCACATGAAGGAAACCTAGAGAAAAAAGTGTCTTACAGGTCTGCAAACCTACAAGGAGGCGTTCGCCAAGATCTCTTGCGTGGAGGAAACCAAATGAAGGGGACTCCACATCGTCGAATTAGAAAGCAGCTTCATAGGCATACCTATAAAGCGACATTTTTACCCGCAGATAAAGCATGTCTGAAAACAAAGCGACCACGCAGACAACCAAATGGACAATCACGCAGACCGTCAATAAATTGGAAGGCTTTCAAAGGTGTCCCTCAAGAACCTAATGTGAAAATGGGTCCACTCAAGGGATGTGTCATTTGGAAGTGTAACAAAGACATTTTTTCTCAAATCAATTCATCATCAAGGAATCCTTTCGAAAGATGTTCACTTCATCAAAGAATTCAAAAGGAAGAAAATGCCCCCTTGTGGGGGAAGGCCAAATTTTCTTCCACCTCAGAGGAAATTCCTCAAGTTCTTTCTTTTCCCCATGATGAAGCAAGCATGTTCTGTTAGAAGTCCTAGTTGTGAATGCGATTTTTTAAAAAGAAATGTTTATGAGGATTTTTGAGAAAATATTCATTGGCAACGAATGTATTTTCTGAAAATTGAAGTATCATACAAATGGTGTTGTCACACATGAGAGGGAAAACTCAAGCAAAGAAAAGAAAAAGATAAGGAGAGAGAAAAAGAGAGACAAACAGAGGACACAAGGGGGTCTGGTTTCGCAGGTTAGATCTTCTCATGCTCATATAAATAATAGGTAACCATGGTGCAAAGCGAAAGATCACCAATCCCCAACCAGATCAGGAAGAATGCATGAAAAACAAAGTGAAAATAAAAAATTGGGTCAACATGGAAGGGAAGCCTAAATGCCCCCAACACTTTGCATTGTCCCCAATTTTCTAAAAATCAAACATAAACATGGAAGAATGATGATACAAGTAGAATAAGCTTTATGACACAAAATTACTCCTGTATCCAAGCACCAACAAGAGTGACAAGGTTCATCTAGGAACACGTAACACAAGTACGGGGGAACACATCACACACCCACACATCTAATCTAAAGATAAAGAAGAGGCCTCCCCCTAACATTCATCAACCAAGAGGTCATCTACTTCCCAATCTAGATCATCATAAGGGGATGGCGGACGAGCCTGTAGTGGTGGAATATTAAGGGGAGGTTCTTTCGACCCTCCCACAACAAGGGCCAAGGAAGAAATCCTCGTAAGGTCTTCTTCGTCGGGCTCTTGTGGAGCTATGGTCAGCGACTTTGCAAAGATCGCTGACAAGGCTAGGACTTCATCCAGAGAGTTAAACATGCACTTCACCTGAGTGCCATATTGTACCTCAATGAACGGAGAGGACTACGCCCAAGATTCACCACTTGGCTCACCGAGTGATACGGGAGCAGTGACAAACTCAGAGGAAGCCGAAGTTGGCTCTGTCACTAGGACGGAACAAGCTAGTGTAGGACCACCTTTCAAAGAAGGTGAGATCCTCTTATTCCCTCCATTGCTAGACAGACCTGCTTCTAAATTTGGCTTCGTCGGGGGATGGGAACTCCCCATAGACAAGGCAAGAGGTGAAAAAGAAGAGGAGGAGAAAACCGTGGCAGACACCACCGAAATATTCAGCATGTCTACGAGTTTCGAGAAAGGCAGGATGTCCGGAAGAGACATCAACAAGGGTGGCTCAACTGAAGGAGTGATGAACACCTGCACCCTTTTGGTTTCAAGCGCATTCATACTCACAGCGAGATTTGGAAGTGAGATTGAGTTAGGTTGAACGAAAGTAGAGGGGAGAAGAGAGGAGACGGCAGGAGGCCTTGATACAGGGCAGTCATCTCCTCATCCTTTCTCTGCAAAGTACCCTACTTAGCTGCCAGAGCTTTTCGATGGCTATCTATTGAAGCCCATAGATAGGTCCTATGAGGTGAAGTTTATACCTGGGCCACCACTCACAGGCTGCTTAGAGGGGATAGGTTGATGTGGACAAGAGGCTATCACGTGCACTAAATGATACTTTCACAAAGCCCCCAAAAGGTTATAAAATAGGACAGTGATCCAATTAAGGTTTCATTGTCCAACACTTACGAAACCTTTCGGCTATGCCTACTAGGGGTCATAGGTTGGGTTACAAGGTGAAAAGACCTACGACACTCAAACCTACAATGCTCCTAGAACACGAGGAAAGGAGCTTTTAGTATTGCTGAATGAAACCAAAATGGTTCACGTCAGGTTCACCAAAAATGTAAGAGAGGGGGACCAACCACGTCAAGGCTCCAGGTCACGAAGAGCCGAGAGCAGAGGGTTTCCCTAACTTAACTCACTCTAAAGGGGTGTTTCGGATAGAGATTGAGAATGATGAGGACTATAAATTACATCTATCACTCTTCAGACCCGAAATCCAAGCTTAGGCTAGGCGAGCTAGCTTTCGGAGTCAATACTATACCTCAGATAGCTCTTTGTTCGATGAAAGTAGCATAGTTCTGGGATGACAATGCGGCATGTTGTTGTCTCTCGAACGTGTTGGCGTTCGTACAGCCAAAAAATAGAAAGTACAATATAGACTATCAAAAAACAAACTAACAGCCTAGTTAGTTATTCTTAAATGAACAAAACATAACAATAAAATATGAAAAGTACAAATGAAGATTATAAAATAGATAGATAAAGGCTAGAATGACGAAGATAATCTCACCAATGCGCCAGTTCGCCAGCTAGATCCAAATGCATGTTCACCTACACACAAGAAAGAGGGGAAAATGTTGGGGCTATATAAGGGTCTACCTCAATCAAACCCCCGTTTTGGTGTTTCTACCTCCATGGATAGCCAAAAAGAAACGAGATAGAAATATGCGATAAAGAAGTAAAGAAAGTAGAAGTTGCAATAAACACTACAAAATAGTAAGGTGATACTCAACCAAATCACAAAGGAGAGGAGAAAAACGTTACCACCTCCACCCAAAACCTCACTAGCCAATGCAGGAGAATGCAGACTTGGCAAGGTCACCACAACCTCGACTGTGATGAAAGGAGGTCTCGCAAGACTCCAAGCCCACACTGCTATAGCTTGTTTCACACTTGATATGTGGAGTTGATGGAGTGTTGTTGTTGCAATGGAGTGTTGAAGTGTTGGAAATGCTAAGAGAATGAGATTGAATTGCCAGAGAGTGCTTGAAGAGATGCCAAGAGGATGAAATGGAGTGAGAATGGATCAATTTGAAGGAAGAATAAGGCATTTTTGGATCAGTTGGTCGAAGAGGAACATTACAATGCATCCCCAATCGGGAGTATAACGCTTCTGCCAACTTCAAACGTAGGAATCCGTCAAGGACAATAGTACGTTGTGCGGACATTTGTGTGTCGCGTGCACGTCCCCGAAAAATATTCTCCCACCAACACAACAGACAGACGCCAAGTGGAAGGAAGGTAGTTGGGTGATGTGAAATTTTTCCTTCGAAATTGATTTTCTAAGGTGAGGATGTGCGAAAGGTGAATTTGTGTAAGGGGTGCAAATTCGGTCCTATATAATTGGGGAAAAGTGTGCGCTCCAAAAAGTGTTGGAGGGTTGGGGATAAGGAGAATCAAATTGCTTAATAAAGTTGTAACTGCTAAGGTGGGATGGAACCTTTTGGAAGGGTCTAAGAATTGGGTGAAGATTTTCCAAGCTAAGTATTTGAAGAACAAAAATCTTGGTTGCTTCCTCTCTACAAGTGACCTGCCTAGTTGGTTTTTTCTATGGAAGCATCTTATTAAAATTTAAAATGTGTTGAAACTGGGAGTTAGAAAGAGAATTGGTAATGGTAAAAAAATTGATTTCTGGAAATACCCCTAGATTGAGGCTTCCCCTCTCTCCTCTATTGATGACTTCAATCCCCTTAAACAAATCTTGACTAGGATATGTGGCAAAAAGGTGTAGAACTATGTCAATTGGGAGGTGGAAGAACCTAAATGGAAGGAGTTCAACTTGTTGTTAAGTACTATGAACTTGAGAGGTCAAACACAGATCAACTAGGATTCGATTCTGTTAAGGTTACATAATCTCATTGGGGAGGCAAACAAGTTTTCTATTGAAAGGGAAGATGAATGGGTGTGGAAGGGGAGCTCATCCAGTTGTTTCTCTGTTAAACATGCTTATAATGAATTGGTTAAACCCCTTATTGAAAATAGAGACCATCACTATGACAAAGTGTGGACTAAAAACCTAGTGCCAAAAATCAATTGTTTCTGGCGGGCTGCTTTACATGGAAGAATTCTAACTATTGACAACCTGGTTAGGAGAGGGTTTCAACTTGTTAACTGATGCATCCTTTGCAAGTAGGATGAAGAGACTATTATGCATCTTTTCTTTCACTGCCAATTTTCTAGAGAAGTGTGGTCATTCTTCCTTTGTTGTTCACTGTTGAAAGTTGCTCTAATTTCCCTTTCTCCCATAAGGTAATTGTGGATCTTTGGAACCAAATTCCCCCCTTCTTAACTTGGTGAATATGAAAGGAAAGAAATGATAGGATCTTCAGGGAAGCAAAGAGAAGTAGCTATGAGGTTTGTATGATCATAAAAGCGTAGGTTCGAGAAAATATGGATGTGGGAGGATACAGCTTGTCAAAAGTCTGGCCAAACTATAAAGAGATGATAATTAAGTGGGTCTAGGTTCTAAGGAAGGATCTAACTAATCTTAGTTGGACTACGATTTTGGCTAGGTAGGTCATTGTTTGGGTTCCTCCTGAAAGAGAGTGGATTAAGTGTAATTTTGATGGGTGTTCTAAAGGTAATCCGGGTATGGCTAGGGCGGGAGGTCTGTTAAGAAACCACTTAGGTGACTGCATTGTGAGTTATGGTGTTAATTTAGGAGTCTACTCTAATAATAAAGCATAGGCTATGGTTGTGTGGGGGGGCATAAAGACTCTAAGAGATTTTGGTTTTAAAAAGGTTATTCTGGAAGGAGATTCAAAATTAATTATGGACATTCTGAATGGAAGTGTTGCGAACCCTTGGGAATTAAAAGACATCATTGATAAATGTAAGTCCCTTATGAGATTCTTTAATCATAGTCGAGTGCAACATGTGTTTAGAGAAGGGAATATTTTCATTGAATGTGCTGCCAATGAAGCATTGAGGGTAATGGGTGGACCCGTTGGGATAGCAATCAATTGTTGTTGTCATTGAAGGACAAGGTTCTAAATAAAAAAATTGAGTATGTATACAACTTACAAAGATGATGGGTGGGAGTGGCAGAGGAAGTATATGTGATCTTGTGATAGTCATAGCACGTAGAATAATGATGATGAAAATGGTACAACTTTGAGCAAGAAGATCTCCTTAGAAGAAAACGATAATAATTATTTATTTCCCGAGATGGTTATGGATCACATGGTTTTAATCAAGTTGAAGAATGGTGTCAAATCCAAGTGTGATGAAGTACCCTATGTCAATTCAATATGTCATCATGAATATTTTCTTGGAATGAACAATGAAGAGTCATTTATTATTTGTAAAAATAATAATGAACTCTTAGCCTCAGGAAATGTGTTATCGGCTATCTCTAAAAGAAAGTTCTTGAATTTTACTTCATTAAGTGATTATTTCCAAATTGTCTGTAATAGTGTTTTATGCAAGTTACGAAGGAAGTCGAAGTGGAGTGGGGTTATGAAGAAGAGCCTGTAGAATCCAAAAAATTTGCAGAGCACTAAAATGGGTGGGTTGCAGATGCGCATGGAACCTTCGAATTGCTAGGCGCTCAAACAAAATGCGGACCTATGGAGACTTTTCAACAGAGCGGGTATGGTTCCCTTCTTTGAGGCCATGAAGGGATACAATGAAATCCTAACTACAAAATTTACCAATTCTTGGAGGAAGGGGAAGGTAGCTATTGGAGCGGTTGATTTTGAGGTGACGACACAGTTTATTGCGGAGGCTACTGGTTTGCAAAACCAAGGTATCAAGGTGGCTAAAAAGAGTGGTGTCAACTACTAGTCTTATGTTGACAAGTTTCTTCATGACGGAAAGAACCTAACTATATTTCAAAATGGGTACACAAGGCTTGAGCTCCCGACTCCTTATGCTCCGGTGAGTATGTTTGTGATGCAGTATTTTACACTTGGAGGAATATATATGACAGCTCGGGCATACCACTTTTCATTGTTGAATCATATTCTGCATAATAAGAGAATCAATATGCCCTTTTATTTACTATCTTCTCTGCAACTTAATATTGAAAAAGGTGTGAACCCTCCCCTGTATCAGGGATTAATGCTTTCCCTTTACAAGCATGCCTTAGCTTTGAACCCTCATGGAAACCCTTTAGTTGCTAGACTAGATAATGTGAATCGTAATGTTGGTGAAAATGTGAAACCTTTAGTAGAGGCTAACCCTGTTGAGGAGCCTAACCCCAGACCTCCTCCCATTGTTGTTGAAAGAAATGAGTTAATCCCTACTGCTAGCCCTTCCCGTGCTACCAAAATCTCAAATCCTTCAACCCCTATGGGTTTGAAGAATCCTGCTAAAAGCTCCATCGAGATTGAGTTGGTTAAAGCGACTCCTGATAAGCATAAGCACTCCCCTCTTCTCCTGGAACTACCTAAGTCAAAGAAGATGAAAAAAGAGCTAAAAATTCAAAGTGAAGTCATTACCATTAGTAATGAAAAGGAGGGCACTCAACTTGAGGACTTCAAGGATAGGAAGTTGTGTCAGGGTAGTGGAGGTTGTAGATCTGCATGCTTGGCCAAGGCTACCTCCTAGGACAGGAAGGGGAAATAGAAAGCTACTTTTCATGAGGAGGAAGAATTGGAGGTGGAAGAATTTGAAGCCCGGGTTGATGAAGAAAGTTATGGGATGAAATTTGAAGATACTCCCTATGACATGGGTGAAGAGGAAACTAAGAAGGAGAATGAAGATAACGAGGAGGAAGAGATTGAAGTTGAAGAAGAGAAAAAGAATGAAACCCTGAATGCTCCTAAAACCGAGAATATTGATAATGAAACTACTATTGAAGATTCTAGCATTGACTATTTGAAAAGAAGATTGACCTATATGCAGGTGCAAATGGACGATATGGAAAATTTATTGTCACGTTGATGAAGGTGACGAATGACATAATGTGCAGAGCAATGGTAGGTGTTGTGTCTAGTCAAACAAAGATCACTAGGAAACTGAAGAAGATGGGTAAGACGGACAACTTGAAGGACCTGGATGAGACCGAGGGACTTGATTGGAGGGAGTATATCTCCCTAATTGGTGATTACTAGGACCTATTTGGAAAAGCCAAGTAATGGCTTTTTTTCTTGCTTTTGTTTATGGCTGCCCTGATTTTTTTGTCATTATGTTTTAATATTTTGGACTGTTATTTTCTAATAGCTTTGTTATGGTTTTGGACTTGTTGGTATATGGTGGACCTAATAAATGGTCTTCGTAGTTTAAATTTCTTTAGTAGAAATCTTCTATTTTTGATTAAGTATAGTGGTTCTATGGTAACTATTTTGTTATTCGGCCTGCGTGCCACCCTGGGCATGCTACTTTTTTATGTTGGTTGGTGGTTGTTTTTCCCACCCTATTTCTTTCTTTTTATTTTGGTTGTTATCATGGGATCAGGGCCCTTCCCCTGCTAATCTAATCAAAAACATAACATCCTTGTTTTTGTCTAAGTTTAGATACCTCCTAATGAGATATTTCTTTTCTGGAGATTCTAATCCCCTTACATTCCAACCAACAAAGGTAAGCATCATCGAATTCCATTAATTGTGTTTCCTCATCACCCCTAAATATTTCAAAGCATTTAGGAAGCCTATTTTCACTTTCCCTCTTTGTGTAAGGTCCCCCTTCTTCTTTCCTACCTTTCCTTCTTTTCCTCATTTTTTTTTTAACCCATTTGTTCACTCAAGTCAGTTCTCTCTCCTCATTTGGTGTATTATTTTGAATGCTTGTTAGTAAGATATTTGTTTTAGGAAGCATCTTCCTGACTATGAAATCCTTGCATGTAAAGTTCCTTATTACCCATGTTAATCTTCCTTTCTAAACCATATTTCCTTCTCACTTTGCCTTGAATAATTTTCAATTCCATTATCTATATCCAATCCATTGGTAGCTACTCCTTTCCTAGTATTGGATTTAGATGAGCAGAATAAGTTGGGCATGTTTTCATCCTTAAGATTTGTAATATTTTCCTTACTACTTTCCTCAATCTTTTCATTGGCTCTACATCTCCCTTGCTCATCTCTTCCTATTATACTAACTAGTTCTAACCCTTGGGCTATTATTTCTTGTCGAGCATCTAGGTTTGAAATGAAAACTAAGATAGGAATACTTGTCCCTTGCATTCTTCAAATTTTTCCAAACTGTTCTAGTTTTTTATATCATTTTCTTTAATTCTCCCTAATTCCTTCACGTCTAAGGCTAAGTCTTGAGCACTATTATTATGCTCAATATTGGTCTTAGGTAGTAAAAGAACTCTAGGGTTACAAACACTTTCCTCATAATCTTTGTTGAGTATTCGGTTCTTCATTTTTGAGTTGTTATTCACACAATTTAAAGCTCCTTCCTCATCAATTAGATTTATTTTTCTCATCTCTTTATTCAAAAAAAAATTACATTTTTAGCAGTATTCTCCATGTTATTCTGGCTATTCATTTTTTCAATACCGTTATGCAATCCTCTATTTTATTTTTTACATTACAAGTTCTTGGGCATTTTTCTTGTGCCCCAAGTTATTACTATGCCTAATAATTGATTGGATACACTAAATCCTTGGGGGGTCCTCAATAGGGAAAGGAAGCTTATTCCCATTTACAAATATGTTTTCTTTTGTATTCATCACTACATTCTTTAGTATTTTTGGGTTCTCCTTTGCAAATGTTAGGAAAGTTTACTATTTCTTCACCTAAATCCTTTTCGAATGTGCTTTCTCTATTGTTTGCTTTTACAATCTTGTCTTTAGGGTTTTCCTCATTTCTCTATTGGAGTAATTAGGACATCAATTGATAATTAATTAAAAATTAATTAATTATTAAGTCCTTTATTATTTTATTCACTTAAGTTAAAGTTAGGAATGTTTTTTTATTTATTAGATTGGGCTAATTATAGGTCTAGTTGTCTCATTGAATGAGATTAAGACACTTGTCGCAATCTAATACAATCTTCATATAGGGTTTGTTTTATTTTTCTTTTATAAGCATGTGCATTCATTGTAATCATTCAATTCACATTTATTCATTCAGGTTATTTTGCATCAATATAATTCTCAAGCTTATTGAGCACATTCTTGCTTTGTTAATCTTTTCAATTGTGATAGGTTATTGCTTGCAGGCGATTTTTGGGTTTTGTGAGTTGGGGTTTAGTACCATCGACAAGCAGTCAAATATACTGTTGTCTACATCAGCGTGCTATGTGCCTTGTGCAGGAAATTAAGCCTGTAATTTATTTTTTTAAACTTTCTTTTTCCCTTTTTTGATATTAGTTTTCCTATTTTTAATTTTTTTTTGGAAAAGAGAAGCAAATTCTAAAAAAACCATAAATTTAAAAACCTTGTACCTACTTCTTGTGCAAGTCAACAGGTAGTTGTATGGTCATATGGTTATACAAATTTCACCCCAAGATCTATGTAAGCTAAAAAAATTGTTTTTTTGCAACTTCTCATATTTGAGCAAATTGGTAGGCGATCTTACGATTTTCTATCATTCTGGACTCAACGGTGATGCATGTTTCGTCCTAGGATGAGAAAAAAAATTCCTCAAGGTCGAATCTCTCAAAACTTAGATAGGAAGTCACAGATCTAGTGCTTTGATGCCATCGCTTTCCGACATGTGGACATTTGAGCAATTTTTAGAGGCACACATCATTTGGATTTGGATTCCAACATCACCCATCCTTTTGGATCAGCTTCTCCAATCACCAATGGATTTGTTTCTTCTCAAGAGGATGAATGTTGTTTGCAGGAAATGGATCATATTTTGTCTTCGGGCGTTCATCATTGGCACAAGAGCTCTTTCTTTGTAGGGGGGATTCTTATCCTAATTTTATTTCTCCTATCAGGGGGACATCTATTGTACTTGTGTGACAGAAGTCCTTGGGGGGTCACATTGAGTCCTCCTATCCTTCTTTCATTAGTGCGGTTTTTCTTTTTTTCTCTTTTGGAGAAGAGTTTTTCCCATGTGTTTTTCTCCTTTTCTTTGGTTATGAGAGTTTCATTTATTTGTACATGGGTACCTCATCAAGACTTGTATCTGGGAACCATCCATGCATCCATCATTGCATTCTACATCACGGTCTTATAGCTTCTCTCTAAATTGATCTTAAAGGGGGGTTTTGGAGTAATAAGGACATCATTTGATAATTAATTAATATTAATTAATTAGTAAATCCCTTATTACTTTATTCACTTAAGCTAAACTTAGGAGTGTTTTTCTATTTGTTAGATTGGGCTAATTACATGAGATTAACACTTGTCAAAATATCATGCAATCCTTATCTAGGATTTGCTTTATTTTTCTTTTATAAGCATGCACAATCATTGTAATCATTCAATTCACATTTATTCATTCAATATAGAATGCATATCAGATGAAAGGAAAATAGAGGTCCAAAATCGCTTTCCTAACACTAATATAACAGAGGAGAAGTGCAAAAGACCAGTTTTAAAGCTTCTTAAAATGATTGAGATGAACACATACAGAGTAAAAGGGATAACAGAAATAAGCAATCACAGATAACACCAAATTTACGTGGGAAAACCCTTTCGGGAAAAAACCCACCACACCAAGAGAAGACACTTTGTATTACAGTAAAATAAATTACATACAAAGATCACAATCCTCACTCTCTGATAGTTAGCTCACAATAGCAGACTTAAGTATTCATTACACTCACTATTACAATACTTCTACAAGTATACAATGAATCACTACTAACTTCTCTGTCTCGATCTCACTTACTTTTTACCGTCATCCCTTGATTGACTTATATCAATGTAATCGACTGTACAAGTCTTACATACCATTAAACATTCCAACCAATCGCAAGTCTTAATGATGAATCGTCCACCCAATCAAGCAATCTGATCTTTTGACTGATCTTCTCTGCATCAGGCCGCCCAGGCATTAAATTCCCTTGCCCTAATCGGATCCTGTCACCAGTCAAAACACGTCTAGCATTTACTGCCTTCACCGCTCCAGACATCAACCAATCAGGTATTAATTTCTTTCCACGCATTGCCTTCCCATTCGCTCATCGCTTTGACCATGAGTCAAAACTATCATCCGATCTCCGAGCTTCTTTTACCATGCCACCGTCGAGCCCTGTGAGACCTCCCGCGGTATGGTGGTTCCACCGCCCAACCGCAAGTCCCTTCTAACACCGTCGTGGTACCGAGGTAGTGGCTTGTGTGCCAGCCTGCCGCTTAGCACGGCTTCACCATCGAGCTCAGCACAATCTTCCACGGTATGGCGGTGCCACCGCTCAACTGCGAGGCTAAGCAAAGCCTCTTGTGGTTTGGTGGTAACCGCATGTGCCGACTGTCAAGCTCCACCGTGCTATCGGACCCTGACCGCAAGACCTCCGTAGAAAGGAGGTAGTTGTTAGCTTTGACCACCACAGCTTACTGCACCACCGCGACATGGCCAAAAGGCCATCATGGTAGGGCAGTAAGTGTTCTTCAACAACCGCCAGTCGTTTACCACAGCCACCGCGGCTTCATTGAGTGACACCCACGGTAAGGCGGTAACCGTCATCCTGACTGTCGCCCTTTACCGTGTCATCACCCCATCACCGAACCATACCCACGGTATGGTGGTGAACCTTTTCTTAACTATCGTATTTCAATTGCGCTACTGCCAGCCTGAGACGAAGACCCCATGGTATGGCGGTAACACCGCCCAACCGCGGACAGACCGACAAAGGCCCACGATAAAGCGGTAAACCGCCGACCGCACCTCTATGAAAGACTCGCAATGGTAGAGAGGTAAAGGCTTAGAAAGATGATAATTTCGCCAAGTCTTTTCAGAGGTCCAAGCCAGAAGTTGAGGCACCTATTCCCAACAAGCTCCCACTTGACGAAGACTTCCTAGCTTCCTCTAGACTTTGAAAAAATTACTAACGATCATAGGCCCCAAGGCCCATTGAGTCTATGCACCATCTGAACTTGTCTATGCTTACTAGCTTGATTAACGCATCTGCAACATTCTAAAAAGTGTCAACCTTTTCCAAACAGATCTTTCCATCTTCCACCACATCCCTCACGAAGTGATACTGCACATCAATGTGCTTTGTCCTGGCATGGAAAGTTGGGTTCTTTGCCAAACAAATGGCACTCTAATTGTCACAGCAGATTGTAATCTTCCCTACATTAAAACCAATATCAAAGCACAATCAACTCAGCCAAATTGCTTCTTTGCAGGCGTGTGTTGCTGCCATGTATTCAACCTCTATAGGGGATAAAGCGACTACAGCCTGTCGCTTGCTCATCCAACTGACTGTTAAAGCAGATTGTAATCTATCCTACATTAAAACCAATATCAAAGCACAATTGACTCAGCCAAACTACTTCTTTGCAGGCATGTGTTGCTGCCATGTATTCAGCCTCTGTAGTGGATAAAGCGACTATAGCCTGTCGCTTTCTCATCCAACTGACAGGGCCACCATTTAGCATAAAAGTGTATCCACCGGTGGATCTTCTGCTGTCAATGTCCCCTACCCAATCAAAATCTACATATCCATGAATGTTGAGTGTTCTCTATGATGCAACCAAACTGCCATGGTAACACAGAGCATATTCTGAAGTCCCCTTCAAATATCTGAACACTCTCTTCACAGCATCCCAATGTGATCTTCCTGGATTTTCCATAAAACTGCTGAAAACTCCCACTGCTTGGGCAATGTTTGGTCTTGTACAGACCATTGCGTACATTAAGCTGCCAACAACACTTGCATAAGGTACCCTGGTCATGTCCTTCATTTTAGTAGCAGACTTTGGATAATCTTCAACAAATAATTTTGTTCCCTACATAACTGGAACAACTAGTTGCTTGCAACCATCCATACCAAATCTCTCCAGAACTGTATTGACATATTTACTCTGACTTACCCAGAGCTTTCTGCATGTTTTGTCCCTGGTTATCTCCATCCCCAAATAATACCTTGCTGCACCTAGATCTTTCATTTCGAACTTTGCAGACAACTGAGATTTAAGATCAGAAACCGTAGACTTACTATTTCCTATGAATAACATATCATCCACGTACAAGGTAATAATAAGCACACAATCATTTTCAAATTTATAATAAACACAATGATCAGATTTTGATCTCACAAATCTCATAAACAACACAAAAGTGTCAAATTTTTGGTACCACATTCTAGGAGACTGCTTCAAGCCATACAAAGATTTCTTTAATTTGCAGACCAGACTTTGTTTACCTTTTTCAACGAAGTGCTCAGGCTGGGACATATAAATCTCCTCTTCCAGCTCTCCATGCAGAAACGATGTCTTCACATCCATTTTCTCAATCTCTAAGTCATATGTTGCTGCCAATGACAACAAAAATCTAATAGATGTCATCTTTGCTACAGGGGAAAAAAATTCTCCATAATCAATTCCCTCTATCTGTGAAAATCCCTTTGCAACCAACCTTGCCTTATACTTTTCTACACTGCCATCTAGACCAGTCTTCTTCTTGAATACTCATTTCCAGCCAACAGAATTTTGCCATTCAGGCAGAGGTACCAAATCCCAGGT
This sequence comes from Sequoiadendron giganteum, assembly GCA_007115665.2. Classification (NCBI taxonomy): domain Eukaryota; kingdom Viridiplantae; phylum Streptophyta; class Pinopsida; order Cupressales; family Cupressaceae; genus Sequoiadendron; species Sequoiadendron giganteum. The sequence goes on from CM021106.1 coordinate 604,518,086, forward strand.
TTCATTTTTATTTAATGATTTCATTTCTTCATTCATGGCTTCCAACTAGGAATTTGAATCAAACATACTAATTGCTTCTTTTACAATCCTAGGCTCATCAGTGCTAGTAATCAAAGCATAGGCACAGTTCGAATCTAAAATAGAGAAACTATACCTATCAGGTTGTCGTTTTTCATGTGTAGACTTTTTTACCAGCTGAGGTTGTTGTTCTTCATCTTCAAAACCCTCAGAGCTGCTTGAACTGTCCTCAATTTCAGGTACACTATGTAGTTCCTCTTTTTCTGGAGTTTGAGGAATTTGAACTACATCATTCTTCTTTTCTCTTTTATCTGTCTCTAGCTGTTGATCAATTACTGAAGGTTTCAGCTCACGAAATATTACACTTCTATTGTACAGAACCTTCTCAGTATCAAGATTTCAAAGCTTGTATCCCTTCACACCAACGCCATAGCTAATGAAGATACATTTAACAACCTTGTTCTCCAACTTTGATCTTTTCTCATTGGGCACATATACATATGCACCTCACAGCCAAAACACGAATATGTCTAAGAGATGGCTTCTTACTAGACCACGCTTCCAAAGGTGTCTTGTCAACTAGAGTAGAACAAGGTGAACAATTTACTAGGTAACATGTTGTAGCCACAGCCTCAGCCCAGAACTTCTGCTCCAAACCAGTATTGCTCAACATACTTCTCGCTCTCTCCATTAACGTTATGTTCAACCTTTCAGCAACTCCATTATGTTGTGGAGTATAAGATGTAGCTTTATGTCTTTTAATTCCATGGTCTATGCAGTACCTTTCGAATTATGCAGAACAAAACTCACCGCCATTATCCGTCCTCAAGCATTTAATTTTCTTTCTAGCTTGATTCTCTACCAAAGTTTTAAATTCTTTAAACCAACTAAACACTTCTGATTTACTCTTAAGAAAGTATATAAATGCCCTTCTCGAATAGTCATCAATAAAAGAAACATAATATCTAGACTTTAATAACAAAGGAACATTAACTGAACCGAACACATTAGAATGGACATAATCTAGTACACCAAAAGATTTATGAGGACTCGAATAAAATGAAACACGGTGTTGCTCTCCATAAATACAGTGTTCACAAAAATCAAACTCAAGGTTGCAATCATCAAGCCCTTCAACAAGATTTTTATTTTTCGAGGTTTTTAAACCTTTCTCAGCTATGTGACCAAGTCTATGATGCCACAACATGGTCTTCTTTGCTAGGAGTTTCACCTCCAAAGCATTTGCAACTAGAGAAGCATCTTCATCTTCCTCTATAGGAACAACCTTGCTTGACTTTACAAAGGTGTTGTTGCATTGAACAGGACATGCATCCAGCTTGTACAGAGTGCCAGTACGTACACCCTTAGCCAGCACCATTGCACCTCTAGCCATCTTACATCCTTTACTCGAGAAAGAAACTTCTACACCAGCATCATTCAGCTTACTAATAGAAAGTAAGTTATGAGCCAAACTTGGTATGTGCAGTACACCACCAATCCCTTTGATTCTACTGTCAGGGAACTATATTTTGACTCTTCCACGGTCAACAATCTCCAATGTTGAATCACTCGCCAGGTACACCTTTCCACCATCATATTTTTCGTACTTAGTGAACCATTCTCTATGAGACGTCATGTGAAAGGATGCACCCGAGTCAACTAGTTAGATATCATCTGATGCCTGAATTGTCAGGGCTGCAATGAAGGCATCTGCATCAATTTAAGAAGAGTCGTTTTCTGAAGCATTACTCTTCTTCTTCTTCTCCTTACAATCCTTTTGGATATGACCAGACTTCCCACAGTACCAACATTTCACCTTGGACTTTTTACTAGGATACTTTGATCTCCCTACAGATTTAGATTTGGACTTCTTGTCCTTCTTCTTGCATTTCTCCTTCGATCTACCTCAAACAGCAAGGGCCTCTTTGGCCATCTCTGAGGACTTCTTTTGCATCTCTTCAGATAGCAGTGAGGGAACAACGTCTTCCATCTTGAAATTAGTGGTCGTACTTCCAATAGCCATTACAAGATTATCCCAAGTGTCAGGTAACGAACATAACAGGAGCATGCAACGATCCTCCACCCACAAACGCCAACTGAGCAACACTCATATTAAATGAGTTCAGATGGTCTGCAACAGATGCACCTTCTTCCATCTTCAAGGAGTACAACTTCTTCCTTAGGAATAACTTGTTTACCAGAGACTTTCCCTAATAAATATCACCAAGCTTCTTTCATAATGAAGCTGCAAACTTCTCCTCATGGACGTTCAGGAGTACAGAATCAACCAGACTAAGTCTTATTGGACCTCTCGCTTTTCTATCTGCAAGGTCCCAATCTTCTTGCTTCATACTTTGTGGCATAGTTCTAAACACAGCAACCCAGAGGTCTCTATCCACAAGCAAGTCTTCTATTTTTCAGTTTCCATAACCCAAAGTTGCCACCATTGAATTTTTCAATCTCTACTCTACCTGATGTACTCGCCATCTCAAACATAACTAAGTTCTAACTTTACAAAACTCCCACTAGAACAATATTAGCACAAAAAACCATCATTACTAACAAGGATAACACAACTGGCCAAGCTCTAATACCACTTGAAAGGAAAACAGAGGTGCAAAATCGCTTTCCTAACGCTAATACAACAAAGGAGAAGTGCAAAAAACCAGTTTTAAAACTTCTTAAAACAACTGAGATGAACACATACAGAGTAAAAGGGATAACATAAATAAGCAATCACAAATAACACCAAATTTATGTGGGAAAACCTTTTCAGGAAAAAACCCACCACACCAAGAGAAGACACTTTGTATTATAGTAAAATAAATTACATACAAAGATCACAGTCCTCACTCTTTGATAGTTAGCTCACAGCAATAGACTTAAGTATTCATTACACTCACTGTTACAATACTTCTACAAGTATACAATGAATCACTACTAACTTCTTTGTCTCGCTCTCACTTACTTTTTACCGTCACCCCTTGATTGACTTATATCAATGTAATCGATTGTACAAGTCTTACATCCCATTTTAAACATTCCAACCAATCGCAAGTCTTAATGATGAATCATCCACCCAATCAACAATCCGATCTTTTGACCGATCTTCTCTGCATCGGTCCGCCCAAGCATTAAATTCACTTGCCTTAATCGGATCCTATCACCAGTCGAAACACGTCTAGCATTTACTGCCTTCACCACTCCAAACATCAACCAATCAGGTATTGATTTCTTGCCACACGTCGCCTTCCCATTCGCTCATTGTTTTGACCATGAGTCAAAACTGCCACTCGAGCTCCGAGCTTCTCTTACCGCACCACCACCAAGCCCTGTGAGACCTCCCACGGTATGGCGGTTCCACCGCCCAACCGTAGGTCCCTTCTAACAGCGTCGCGGTACCGAGGTAGTCGCTTGTCTTCCAGCCCATTGCTTAGCATTGCTTCACCGCCGAGCTCAGCACAATCTTCCACGGTATGGTAGTGCCACCATGAGGCTAAGCAAAGCCTCCCACAATCTGGCGGTAACCACTTGTGTCGACCGTCAAGCTCCACCGTGCTACTGGGCCCCGACTGCAAGACCTTTGCGACAAGGAGGTAACCGTTAGCTTTGACCACCACGGCTTACCGCACCACCATGACATGGCCAAAAGGCCATAATGGTAAGGCGGTAAGCGTTCTTCACAGACCGCCAGTCGTTTACCGTTGCCACCGCGGATTTACTGCACGACACCCACAGTAAGGTGATAACCGTCATCCTGATCGGCGCCCTTCACCACGTCGCCGTGCCATCGCCGAACCATACCTTCAATATGGCGGTGAACCATTACTTAACTATCACCTATCAACCGTGCTACCTGAGACGGAGACCCCGTGGAATGGCAGTAGCACCACCCAACCACAGACAAACAAACAGAGGCCCGCAGTAAAGCGGTAAACCTCCAGACCGCGCCTCTATGAAAGACTCTCAGCAGTAGAGAGGTAAAGGCTTAGAAAGATGATAATTTCGCCAAGTCTTTTCAGAGGTCCAAGCCAGAAGTTGAGGCACATGTTCCCAACATCAGATACTTTTGTGAATTCAATCTTTTTCCTCTCAAATTTGCATAGCAAAATCATTGCTTGCTTCTCTTGTACGGATAGGCATTTTGGTTGCAGAGGACGTTGGGAGTTGTGGGGGTTCACTATCAACTCTAACATTCTCAAAGGTAGGCTTTTGGGTCCAACAACATTATTTGCCTCTGAATTACCATTGTTTACTTCTATAGTTTCTTGCCCCCCAAAAACATTTCTAGGGTTAGGGTTTGTCATATTTTGCTTAATTTTTAGATCATCATATTTTCCTTTCAATTTTGGGCAATTCGTTCTTACATGCCCTTCCATTTTGTATAGGAAACACACATTGATGCCACCCATAATCTTCATTGTAAGAGATTTTTATCGAGGGCTTCAATTTCAATTTCTTCAGGGATGTCAACCCCTGGCATTAGAGAAACCAGAAGCCTTGCATCCATGTGCAATAGTGTTGCTCTGGTTTTCTCCATTCTTAGAACATTCCCTATGGAGAAAGCAATTGAGGCAGAAATGCCCAAATTTGGAGGAGGGCATTTTTAATTGCAATCCATCTAGGGTAGGAGATTGCTAAGATTTCCTAGTTTATTATCTCAAGAGAACATTTTATTGCATGAAACATAGAATTACCTATGTTCCACAATTCTTTCAAGGCAACTTTTTCCTACATTGCATGATTTTTGAAGAAGATCAAGAATAAACCCTTTTGAATCATTCTACAAAATGATATTTGAATCCCCATTTTTTAAACCAAACATTAGTAATCCATTCGTCTAGGTATTTCTTGGCAGGAAATTCATTGTAATCAAGGGCAACAAGAAATATAGCAATTTCTTGTAACCTATTATCCTCTCTATTTATAGCAATAACCATTTCAAGGTTTGGAGTTATAACTAACTTCCTAGACATGACCAATAGGCACTTACCTTCTCCATCGCACCACAGTTTCTCTCATCAATGCTTTCCATTCTCCACTACCACAAATTTTGTAGTTTTCATTACCATATATTCCTCTTCACCCAAGTATGGTGGAGAACTTGTACTCTTGAAAGAGAGGTCACAAGTTCAAATCCTCCATGGGTTAAGGTATGTACACCTCGTATTGTGGAGCACGAGTTAGCTACCTCCCTCATATTGGGAGTACGAGGAGTCCCATATACTGTAAGCCATGTGTAGACCCAAAAACAGACCGCCTGGTATCGTGGACTATAAAAGGACCTTTCCTTTCCTTTCCTTTCCCACAACAATATCTCTGAATGATTTCTCCCTCTCTTCATTTATGTTAGGTAAACCACGTGTCTTACCCGTAGCATTGGGGGGTCATTGAGTGCTAGGCCATCCATTAATAGAACAACGGACTATTAATTGCATGATACAAAGGGATCAAGCCTCCAAACTTAGGGTGGAAGGCTTAAAAAGGTTTGATTTTTCCAATTTGAAATAATAATAAAACTTGAAAACTTAACTAGAAACAGAGAAGAAAAGAATTGGATAGCATCCAAATGTAGAAGGAACCAAGGAAAATCGAGGGTGAATATGGTTTAGAATGAAACCCTAATGGCCTATGGCCATCAAACATTGGTTGTAGGCTCTAGATTCCCTGCTCTGCTCCCGATAAAATATTTTTCACTTTGCATGTATTTTGATATTTGACAATTTTCATATATTTCTCTGCATTTACCAAGTTGTTTGGCATCTGGTGCTTGCACTCCTAAACTTGAATATCTTTCCTAGCCACTAGAACCCTAGGTTGTTGGGTGTTGCACCTTCAATCTCTTATGCTCCTCGCTTGTTCAATTCTTCATAATAAAATATTTGCCATACATAAAGGCAGAGGAACCTTCATTCTTGGATGAAGTATCCTAAAACGCAACCATCTTTCTCTAAATGTCAATGCACTTGTTCATTTCCCTCTCAAGAACGGCCTTAAGATATGAATAGAGATATTAGGGTTGCAAGCCGCAAGTCGCGGATTCCGCGCAATTGTATGTTCAAATAACGTCAAGAAATGATTCCTTCAACAGATATGAGCATACATCCTGGGTCATGTTGGGGTCACAACACAAGGGCCCAGCAAAAACCTCCACTGCAAACACCAACCAGCAACCTCCTATGAGACAACAAAGGCCATCAATTTTCACATAGTAGATGTATTTTGACATTTTTCGAAAAGGGTGTTTTACATCTTGCACAAGAAATAATAATTTTAATTATGTAAGATAAATATTTATTTGTGGTACATCTTAGGTGATGTGTTTTTGATAAAGTAAGCAGCATTTACAAGGTGTTGTAGCCCTTTACACAGAGAACCCTCGGGGCCAAAAACAAGCTAGTTCACAACAAGATATGAACTAGAAACAGGACATGAACAGTCAACAAACCGCAATCTTAGGTGATGTGTTTAGCCACATTAAATATTTAGTTAGAACCACTTGTAAAGTTGTATGTAACATTGGTTAGATATTTTATGTATGGGTTGCATATTAACCAAATATTTAATATTGAGAAACTTGGTACCAAAAAATAAATGTGGGGTCAATGGATTTGTATACTCATCGTTTTGAGGCACATGGTTTTACCTTACCACTTGGTTTTGTGGGAACTTGCTTCCATAAAGGAAAACACATGTTAAGTGGTTGAGGTTGGCTAGTTGGTTGTTTCGGCTTCGCTATCATTGTATTGAGTTATTTTCTAAAGAGTGCATATGTGAAGCATGACATGGGATATATGGTTACATGCTTGGACATGTGGAGGATGCATCAAAAGAGCTTAATGTTTCAAAATTATTCAGTGACTCTATAAGTGTATTGTAATATTTTCACAATTTAATAATAATTGAGTGTGGATATTTTTGGAGGTTGGGTTTTTCCCACTTGAGGCTTTTCCCAAGGTAAATCTTGTGGTATGTCTTTAATCTTTTCTCTATGGTTATTTTGTAAGTTTGCATCCATACTTCTCTCATGGGGTTATGTAGGAAATAGTTTGATCAATCTAGTATATAATTTTTCTAATAGAACTATTATGTTTTCCAATCGCACAATGTTCATAGAAATCATTTTTACCATCTAAATAATCAGAGAAACTATCATTAACCAACATTTTATCAATAATGGTCTTAAGACCTTTTTCACTTATGTGACTCAAACATTAGTACCACAACATATATGCATTTTCAATTCTAGTTACATTGACATAATTATAAAAAATAAAGGCACTTCGTCTACACAAAGTCCCAACCTAAAATCCTATAGGAATTACCAAGTTCCCTTTTACCAAACTTGCCAAATGTCCCATTCACTCTAGAATCATTTAATTTGGACACCAAAAGTAAATTTCTCACAAGATTTGGAATATCCAAGGCATGATCAAGGTTTCAATTCTTTCATTGGTGAAACACAATTCTACCTTTTCCTTACCAAAAATTTGATTAATATTGTTGTCTCCAAAGAAAACCTCTCCATCATAAGTTTTATAGGTAGAAAACAAACTTATTGTAAGGATTCATATGATAGTAGCAACTTGAATCAAAAACCAAGTATTATCACATAGTTTTAGCAAAAATAAATAAAACGTCATTGTCACCATTATAATTTTTTGTGGAGGAATTTGAGCTTTTTTTGTTGTTTCTACATTCCTTAATCACATGCCCCATTTTGGTGAAATTCCAACAATTTATTTTTCTCTTCCCTAGGGTTTTAAATGTCCTTTAGACTTAGATCTATGTTTCTTCTTATCCCCTTTAGGCCCTCATGTTTCTATGGACCATCCTCATTCATGCAAAGCATCTTTCAAGCCCTCATTCATGGATTTTCTTCTTATTTCTCTAAAAGGAAAGTGGTAATAAGATAGTCCATTCTTGGCTCTACACCATTACCACTAATGGAAACAATTAGATTTTTCCAAATATCAAGTGGAAAACAAAGAAATAAAATGCATTTATCTTCCTTATCTAGGTTAAAATATCAAGAAGCAAGCTAGCTTAAAATCAAATTAAAAAAAATCAAATGTTTTGAAATAAAATCATCTTTCATTTTTAATGAATACAATTGTCTTTTGAGATATAGCTTATTTGTAAGACTTTTGATTTGATATATATCACATATCCTCTTCCACAACTTATATGTAATGGTTTACTTAGAAACATTCAAGATAATAGAATTTACAAGAAGCAATTGTATGGTTCCTTGTGTCTTCTTATCTAATTTTATTCAACATCATCAAACACGTCCAATAGCTTCTTTTATATTGAAACAGAAAACCGCTAATCTCTTTCTTCAAGGAGATTTTTCATCTTCAACTTCCACATCTTGTATTCGATACCACTGAATTTCTCAATATCCATATGGAAAATAGAAGTTATGTTAGATAATTGTTTCCTCAAACCTACAAAACCACATATAGTGCAAAAGCTCCCACTACAACCAAAAAACTCAACACTTAATAGAAAGGTGTCCTCTATGTAGAACTATTAGCTTCGGTACCAAATATTGAGAAACAAAGTGAAACTACTATAATAAAATCTTATGAAAATGTATGCAAATCTGAAACTAGTTAATTAAACGAAGATTATCATATGATTAAAATAAGTGATAGCAAAATCAACAATAAGCGATAAATTAACAAACCAAGATAACACATGATTTATGTGGAGAAACCCTTTTGGGAAAAAAATGCAAATGAAAAAAATGGTTTATTAATCCTCAAAGGAAAGACATTCACATATTAACACTTTGCACTTTGACAACACCTACGTACTTGTAAACAATCTCTTAAAACTACTATATCATGCTTTGAATGTATAGGCATGGAGAGATGACAAAACCTTAAATGGTTTACCAAAACCATGTTATCATTTAAAAACCCCACACCCACCTTGGAGAACATCTTCCAAGAATAACAAATGCATGAATGACTTTACATGGGTGTCACATGGGCACAATCAATTATAGAAAATATGACTACAAAATTATATTAGGTGTTATAACCCCCAATAGCTCAAAACCCAAAGTCTAGTGCTCCAAAATGGAATTGTCAACTCAAGTGGGGTCATCTTCTCATAAAAGATTCCCACTCAATCCTAGTGCCTAGAATTGGGATAAATGTATTTAGTGATCCAAAAGTCAACCCTAACCACCACCATTGTGCTCCACCTTCATGAATGCATATGACAACTAATATCAAAATTTTGAGAGAAACTAAATTACAAAATAATTTTCAATCACCCCAAGTGTCCAAGGACACTTTCCAAGAGTGTTGGAGACACATGAACAATGCATAAGATTTTAAGGTAAATGGCTCCTTAATTCTAACAATAATTGTTATTTTGAAAGTTGTATAAATGGCATGAATCCAAAAGGCTTTGGCAATGCAAGTTTCCTTCCTCTTAAAATAGTGTAAATGTAAAATGGCAAAAGACTACTTGCAATTTTGGCAATCGCATTATTTTCAATGAATGTTTGTCTCCTCATTTTTATGGGCTAATATTGTTTTAGTTATATATTTCTTTTGTTCAAAAATAATTTTATATTTAAATTTTTAATTTGAATAAATTTCAATGTTTGCAAAAACTAGGTAGTTTGTACAATTTTATGTTTATGATATTTGATAACAACAGGTTTTGGCAGGGTATGAACCCTTGTACAAAAAAGCAACCTACAGGGAAATGAATCAAGTAGCATGAGATATGAGACAATCAAAACAAGGTTCCCAACCCTATTACAAAGCAAGCCTATAGGATAGGACAACCCAAGGAACTAATCTAAACAATGTCAAACCCAACCATATTCAATCTCATACCCTTCACTCTAGAATGAGATCGGAAGATGGATTTGGTAAAACCTTTCTCCTCCTTTGTACAATTGTCTAAGAAATATTATCTTCCAAATTCTTAGATCTTGGGCATGCAAGTGAGCATTCCACCACATAGGGCCCATCCATGGGAGCAACAAAAATAGAAGAACGTTGAGCTGAAAAAGTCAAGCATTGAACAACTACTTTAGGAGCATATTAAAGCTCAGTGGAAGCTAATGGAGTAGTATACTAAGAAGTATATTATGTTAAAAAGTGGTTTTGATCTTTTATTTTGTGATAAGTATATTAAAGATTACAAAGTTTATATTTTAATCTACAAAGGAAACAATCTTTTTTGTTAGCTCAACTCCATCCATCATTATTTTCTTATTCTAGTATTATGAAACTATCTATTTATGGAACCTAATGGACTCCTTATAACTCAAGCATTGGATTTAATTTAAAGGAAATACAATCATTTTGTTAGCTCAACTCCATCCATCCTTGTTTTCTTATTTTAGTATTGTGAAACCATCTATTTAGGGAACATAATAGACTTCACATAACTCAAGCATTGGGTTTTATCTTTAAAATTCCCTAGAGATGGTTCTTGAACAAAGATTCAAAACATTGAAAGTATTTTACAATGAAGTTAATTACTTAACCCTCAAACAATAGAGAGTGTTTGTAATGAAATTACTTAATCATAAGGATATAATAGCACCAAAATATCATAGATTCACAAAACAATAAGAACATAATAGTAGAATAAATGTGTAAGCAAGAGAAAATACAATAATCCATGTAATATGAAAAAAATAGTATTGCTTAATTATTAGACTAAGCCACTTACAAATTGCAACCTCCAAAAGTCTTATAATTAAAACTAAATTCACAAAAAGGTATCCAATATCTAACCAACACTTCCTAGATATGGTATAATTATATTATGTTGATCTTACCATCCCAATTATACTAGAAACTATGTCTTCACTAGAATTTTGTTTGCAATTACTATCTTCAAATTTGACACGTGGAAGACTAATAGCTCCAATTTGTATTTTCACTCCCAATTTGATGCAAAGCCTTGTAAGGTCAATAATATTTACATGCCAACTTTTTGTACTTTCTTTATTGTTTGGGATACATTTTCTTGTATGGTTTTAACCTTATAAATACCCAATTTCCCACCTAAAAATACCTCACTTATGCTGGTTTTACTATTTCATTTTATTGTGTACTATGTTCAAGTTCTCTTTGAGGATATAACTTCCTACCAATGTTGAATATGCTCCTCCATTGAGCAAACCTAAGATTATATTCTCCCTAAAGACATGATAGATGGATTAGGGTACCCATACAATACCATAAATGGTGGCATCTTGGTAATGGCATGAAAAGTGTCAAACCAACCTTAATTAGATTGCCAAAGAAGATAGTTAAGATATTTGTAGAGGGCCATCTTCAATTTCTTATATTAAATTAACAATTCCACTAGGCTTGTTGGCTACCAATAGTTGATTCTCTTATTTTTGTTAACTAAAACAAGAGAAAAAACTAATCCTACAATGACAAGTATATATAGGGTCATAATCACTTACCAAATTCTTTAACATATACTTTTTAAATTGCCTCTTAGAATGTCGTAATTGTGTCATCCATGAAGGGATGAGATAGGGTATAAAAATGAGCATACTTAATAAGTCTATCCACCACTACCATGATTGCATTATCCCCTTCTATTTTGGGTAATGTTTTGATGAAGTTGATGGAGGCCTCATAGTACTAATTAGGAATGGGTAGCAAAATGTAAAAGACCAAAAGTATTGACCATCTCACCTTAGTTTGATTGATATACCAAATATTTAGCTACAAATTTGTGTGTTGCCTTTGAGACCCTCCCAAAAGAAATCTTGGTTGACTTGGTAATATGTAAATACAAGAAACTAGAGTGTCCACAAAGATCCCCAAAACCTCATTCAAGGAGTGGGTTTTGATCCAAAAATAATCAAACTTTGTTCCACAAGGAGTCTACTCTCCAAAAACAATTGTTGATACACTTAGATTGTGTTGCAAGCAATGAAAGAACTTTAAAATCTTTGGGTCCTACTATGCTTGCCCAACCTCATTAACCCTATCTTCTTAGAGTATTAAAATAGCACAAAGTATTGCTTCTTTGTTGTCTTATTCTCTAGATAGAAAATTAGCTACCAAGTTCCCCGTCCCCTTCATTTATATGATCTTGAAGTCATATCCAAGAATCTTAGCAAGTCAATTTTGTTACTCCTCTAAGGATAGCCTTTTCTCCCAAGGCTATGATGATAATTTATGTTACCTTAAAGAGTCTTATCATTAAATAGTGGCACCACCACTTGACTACATGTAAGATGTCTTAACATTTTCTTCTCACAAATGGGTTCAGCTAGTTTCCTACATTTGAAATATTGACAATTGAAAGCATAATTTATTTTTATTGCATCAAAGCTTCCTCAATGCTATTCCCTAACATGGTAAAATTTAGGGTGACAAAAATTGGAGTGCTACAAATAGCTTGTTTGATTTGCTCAAAGGTTGACATGGCTTCATCATTCTAGCGAAAAGAATACTTCTTCAACATTGTTTTTAAGAGGGGTATCTACCCGACCATGGTTTTGGACAAATCTTTTGTAGTATCTTATAAGAGCTTAAAAAATATCAAGGTTCTTGAGGCTCTTGGGGATCTATCAATCAATCACTACATTGATCTTATTTGTATATAATTTAATAGCTTTATGTGAAACTATGGCATAGGTATTCCATCTCAGATTTGGAAAAAGATGATTTTATTTCAATAGTTATGGCATTTGATCAACATCTTAAAGATGTTCCTCCCAAGTCTTGTTGTAAATGAGTATCATCAAAGAAAACTAATACAGATTTAACCCAAATGGATTGAAAATGGAATTCTTCAAACTTCTAAATGTGGAGGAAGCATTTGTTAGATTGAATGGCATGGCCAATAACTCATAATAAACATGTGTGGTCAAAAAAAATTGGAATGTCCTCTTCTCTAATTCCAATTTGGTGATAACTAAATCTAAGATCTAACTTCGTACAAAAAAACTACAACACTTAACTAGTCAAGAAAACCATTAATGGTAGGAATAAGAAACTTGACTTTGATAATGATCTTATTGAGGTCTTGGTGGTTAAAACATGGCAATTCTCATCCTTCTTGCAAACAATCACCATCCAAGAAGAATATGCACTTGACTAACCAAATAATCTCTATGTCAAGCATTTCTAGACCATTTGTTTAATATTACTTCTTTGTACATAGTAGTTGCAGTATGGTTTGATATTGGGTGACTAGCTCTTTGGATTGAGTTAGGTAGAATGATCAAGATCCCTACTTCAAGGAAGACTCTTCAACATATATCTGGAATGAGTGTTTTTCAAGAATATATTGAAGATTCACAAGTGAGCATGTTAGTAACTTTTGAACCTCTACTAAATACAATTGGATGACAAATTTAGAAGAACCATTTTTAAGCAACTTTGCCATCTAATGGAAACTAACCGTTTGTGGCTTCCCTTGAAATCCACAAACTTGACATTACAACCTTTTAAATGAAACCTCGTGAAAAGATCTTGAAAATCTCAATTTTCCCTAGAGTGGTGAGCCATTGTACTCCCAAAATCACATCCACTCCTTTCATGGTAAGGCATACATAATGCCCTCCAAAAAATAATTACCCATAGCTATCTTGATGCTAGGCACTTAACAACTAATTGTGCTAACATCTACCATCAAAACTTAAAATTCAAGTTTTCAGTAATTATTGCAGTTTACATGGTGTTTAGACATGCTACCAATGTCATGTCCACATGGTGCTTAGACATGCTACCAATGTCATGTCCATTAAATTATGGGTTCTCCCAATCCAATCAATATTTGTTGATTGTTTCTTTTTCAGGAATCTCATTACCTTCAGAATTTATGAAAAAAAATTCCTCAAGGTCGAATCTCTCAAAACTTAGATAGGAAGTCACAGATCTAGTGCTTTGATGCCATCGCTTTCCGACATGTGGACATTTGAGCAATTTTTAGAGGCACACATCATTTGGATTTGGATTCCAACATCACCCATCCTTTTGGATCAGCTTCTCCAATCACCAATGGATTTGTTTCTTCTCAAGAGGATGAATGTTGTTTGCAGGAAATGGATCATATTTTGTCTTCGGGCGTTCATCATTGGCACAAGAGCTCTTTCTTTGTAGGGGGGATTCTTATCCTAATTTTATTTCTCCTATCAGGGGGACATCTATTGTACTTGTGTGACAGAAGTCCTTGGGGGGTCACATTGAGTCCTCCTATCCTTCTTTCATTAGTGCGGTTTTTCTTTTTTTCTCTTTTGGAGAAGAGTTTTTCCCATGTGTTTTTCTCCTTTTCTTTGGTTATGAGAGTTTCATTTATTTGTACATGGGTACCTCATCAAGACTTGTATCTGGGAACCATCCATGCATCCATCATTGCATTCTACATCACGGTCTTATAGCTTCTCTCTAAATTGATCTTAAAGGGGGGTTTTGGAGTAATAAGGACATCATTTGATAATTAATTAATATTAATTAATTAGTAAATCCCTTATTACTTTATTCACTTAAGCTAAACTTAGGAGTGTTTTTCTATTTGTTAGATTGGGCTAATTACATGAGATTAACACTTGTCAAAATATCATGCAATCCTTATCTAGGATTTGCTTTATTTTTCTTTTATAAGCATGCACAATCATTGTAATCATTCAATTCACATTTATTCATTCAATATAGAATGCATATCAGATGAAAGGAAAATAGAGGTCCAAAATCGCTTTCCTAACACTAATATAACAGAGGAGAAGTGCAAAAGACCAGTTTTAAAGCTTCTTAAAATGATTGAGATGAACACATACAGAGTAAAAGGGATAACAGAAATAAGCAATCACAGATAACACCAAATTTACGTGGGAAAACCCTTTCGGGAAAAAACCCACCACACCAAGAGAAGACACTTTGTATTACAGTAAAATAAATTACATACAAAGATCACAATCCTCACTCTCTGATAGTTAGCTCACAATAGCAGACTTAAGTATTCATTACACTCACTATTACAATACTTCTACAAGTATACAATGAATCACTACTAACTTCTCTGTCTCGATCTCACTTACTTTTTACCGTCATCCCTTGATTGACTTATATCAATGTAATCGACTGTACAAGTCTTACATACCATTAAACATTCCAACCAATCGCAAGTCTTAATGATGAATCGTCCACCCAATCAAGCAATCTGATCTTTTGACTGATCTTCTCTGCATCAGGCCGCCCAGGCATTAAATTCCCTTGCCCTAATCGGATCCTGTCACCAGTCAAAACACGTCTAGCATTTACTGCCTTCACCGCTCCAGACATCAACCAATCAGGTATTAATTTCTTTCCACGCATTGCCTTCCCATTCGCTCATCGCTTTGACCATGAGTCAAAACTATCATCCGATCTCCGAGCTTCTTTTACCATGCCACCGTCGAGCCCTGTGAGACCTCCCGCGGTATGGTGGTTCCACCGCCCAACCGCAAGTCCCTTCTAACACCGTCGTGGTACCGAGGTAGTGGCTTGTGTGCCAGCCTGCCGCTTAGCACGGCTTCACCATCGAGCTCAGCACAATCTTCCACGGTATGGCGGTGCCACCGCTCAACTGCGAGGCTAAGCAAAGCCTCTTGTGGTTTGGTGGTAACCGCATGTGCCGACTGTCAAGCTCCACCGTGCTATCGGACCCTGACCGCAAGACCTCCGTAGAAAGGAGGTAGTTGTTAGCTTTGACCACCACAGCTTACTGCACCACCGCGACATGGCCAAAAGGCCATCATGGTAGGGCAGTAAGTGTTCTTCAACAACCGCCAGTCGTTTACCACAGCCACCGCGGCTTCATTGAGTGACACCCACGGTAAGGCGGTAACCGTCATCCTGACTGTCGCCCTTTACCGTGTCATCACCCCATCACCGAACCATACCCACGGTATGGTGGTGAACCTTTTCTTAACTATCGTATTTCAATTGCGCTACTGCCAGCCTGAGACGAAGACCCCATGGTATGGCGGTAACACCGCCCAACCGCGGACAGACCGACAAAGGCCCACGATAAAGCGGTAAACCGCCGACCGCACCTCTATGAAAGACTCGCAATGGTAGAGAGGTAAAGGCTTAGAAAGATGATAATTTCGCCAAGTCTTTTCAGAGGTCCAAGCCAGAAGTTGAGGCACCTATTCCCAACAAGCTCCCACTTGACGAAGACTTCCTAGCTTCCTCTAGACTTTGAAAAAATTACTAACGATCATAGGCCCCAAGGCCCATTGAGTCTATGCACCATCTGAACTTGTCTATGCTTACTAGCTTGATTAACGCATCTGCAACATTCTAAAAAGTGTCAACCTTTTCCAAACAGATCTTTCCATCTTCCACCACATCCCTCACGAAGTGATACTGCACATCAATGTGCTTTGTCCTGGCATGGAAAGTTGGGTTCTTTGCCAAACAAATGGCACTCTAATTGTCACAGCAGATTGTAATCTTCCCTACATTAAAACCAATATCAAAGCACAATCAACTCAGCCAAATTGCTTCTTTGCAGGCGTGTGTTGCTGCCATGTATTCAACCTCTATAGGGGATAAAGCGACTACAGCCTGTCGCTTGCTCATCCAACTGACTGTTAAAGCAGATTGTAATCTATCCTACATTAAAACCAATATCAAAGCACAATTGACTCAGCCAAACTACTTCTTTGCAGGCATGTGTTGCTGCCATGTATTCAGCCTCTGTAGTGGATAAAGCGACTATAGCCTGTCGCTTTCTCATCCAACTGACAGGGCCACCATTTAGCATAAAAGTGTATCCACCGGTGGATCTTCTGCTGTCAATGTCCCCTACCCAATCAAAATCTACATATCCATGAATGTTGAGTGTTCTCTATGATGCAACCAAACTGCCATGGTAACACAGAGCATATTCTGAAGTCCCCTTCAAATATCTGAACACTCTCTTCACAGCATCCCAATGTGATCTTCCTGGATTTTCCATAAAACTGCTGAAAACTCCCACTGCTTGGGCAATGTTTGGTCTTGTACAGACCATTGCGTACATTAAGCTGCCAACAACACTTGCATAAGGTACCCTGGTCATGTCCTTCATTTTAGTAGCAGACTTTGGATAATCTTCAACAAATAATTTTGTTCCCTACATAACTGGAACAACTAGTTGCTTGCAACCATCCATACCAAATCTCTCCAGAACTGTATTGACATATTTACTCTGACTTACCCAGAGCTTTCTGCATGTTTTGTCCCTGGTTATCTCCATCCCCAAATAATACCTTGCTGCACCTAGATCTTTCATTTCGAACTTTGCAGACAACTGAGATTTAAGATCAGAAACCGTAGACTTACTATTTCCTATGAATAACATATCATCCACGTACAAGGTAATAATAAGCACACAATCATTTTCAAATTTATAATAAACACAATGATCAGATTTTGATCTCACAAATCTCATAAACAACACAAAAGTGTCAAATTTTTGGTACCACATTCTAGGAGACTGCTTCAAGCCATACAAAGATTTCTTTAATTTGCAGACCAGACTTTGTTTACCTTTTTCAACGAAGTGCTCAGGCTGGGACATATAAATCTCCTCTTCCAGCTCTCCATGCAGAAACGATGTCTTCACATCCATTTTCTCAATCTCTAAGTCATATGTTGCTGCCAATGACAACAAAAATCTAATAGATGTCATCTTTGCTACAGGGGAAAAAAATTCTCCATAATCAATTCCCTCTATCTGTGAAAATCCCTTTGCAACCAACCTTGCCTTATACTTTTCTACACTGCCATCTAGACCAGTCTTCTTCTTGAATACTCATTTCCAGCCAACAGAATTTTGCCATTCAGGCAGAGGTACCAAATCCCAGGTTTCATTTTTATTTAATGATTTCATTTCTTCATTCATGGCTTCCAACTAGGAATTTGAATCAAACATACTAATTGCTTCTTTTACAATCCTAGGCTCATCAGTGCTAGTAATCAAAGCATAGGCACAGTTCGAATCTAAAATAGAGAAACTATACCTATCAGGTTGTCGTTTTTCATGTGTAGACTTTTTTACCAGCTGAGGTTGTTGTTCTTCATCTTCAAAACCCTCAGAGCTGCTTGAACTGTCCTCAATTTCAGGTACACTATGTAGTTCCTCTTTTTCTGGAGTTTGAGGAATTTGAACTACATCATTCTTCTTTTCTCTTTTATCTGTCTCTAGCTGTTGATCAATTACTGAAGGTTTCAGCTCACGAAATATTACACTTCTATTGTACAGAACCTTCTCAGTATCAAGATTTCAAAGCTTGTATCCCTTCACACCAACGCCATAGCTAATGAAGATACATTTAACAACCTTGTTCTCCAACTTTGATCTTTTCTCATTGGGCACATATACATATGCACCTCACAGCCAAAACACGAATATGTCTAAGAGATGGCTTCTTACTAGACCACGCTTCCAAAGGTGTCTTGTCAACTAGAGTAGAACAAGGTGAACAATTTACTAGGTAACATGTTGTAGCCACAGCCTCAGCCCAGAACTTCTGCTCCAAACCAGTATTGCTCAACATACTTCTCGCTCTCTCCATTAACGTTATGTTCAACCTTTCAGCAACTCCATTATGTTGTGGAGTATAAGATGTAGCTTTATGTCTTTTAATTCCATGGTCTATGCAGTACCTTTCGAATTATGCAGAACAAAACTCACCGCCATTATCCGTCCTCAAGCATTTAATTTTCTTTCTAGCTTGATTCTCTACCAAAGTTTTAAATTCTTTAAACCAACTAAACACTTCTGATTTACTCTTAAGAAAGTATATAAATGCCCTTCTCGAATAGTCATCAATAAAAGAAACATAATATCTAGACTTTAATAACAAAGGAACATTAACTGAACCGAACACATTAGAATGGACATAATCTAGTACACCAAAAGATTTATGAGGACTCGAATAAAATGAAACACGGTGTTGCTCTCCATAAATACAGTGTTCACAAAAATCAAACTCAAGGTTGCAATCATCAAGCCCTTCAACAAGATTTTTATTTTTCGAGGTTTTTAAACCTTTCTCAGCTATGTGACCAAGTCTATGATGCCACAACATGGTCTTCTTTGCTAGGAGTTTCACCTCCAAAGCATTTGCAACTAGAGAAGCATCTTCATCTTCCTCTATAGGAACAACCTTGCTTGACTTTACAAAGGTGTTGTTGCATTGAACAGGACATGCATCCAGCTTGTACAGAGTGCCAGTACGTACACCCTTAGCCAGCACCATTGCACCTCTAGCCATCTTACATCCTTTACTCGAGAAAGAAACTTCTACACCAGCATCATTCAGCTTACTAATAGAAAGTAAGTTATGAGCCAAACTTGGTATGTGCAGTACACCACCAATCCCTTTGATTCTACTGTCAGGGAACTATATTTTGACTCTTCCACGGTCAACAATCTCCAATGTTGAATCACTCGCCAGGTACACCTTTCCACCATCATATTTTTCGTACTTAGTGAACCATTCTCTATGAGACGTCATGTGAAAGGATGCACCCGAGTCAACTAGTTAGATATCATCTGATGCCTGAATTGTCAGGGCTGCAATGAAGGCATCTGCATCAATTTAAGAAGAGTCGTTTTCTGAAGCATTACTCTTCTTCTTCTTCTCCTTACAATCCTTTTGGATATGACCAGACTTCCCACAGTACCAACATTTCACCTTGGACTTTTTACTAGGATACTTTGATCTCCCTACAGATTTAGATTTGGACTTCTTGTCCTTCTTCTTGCATTTCTCCTTCGATCTACCTCAAACAGCAAGGGCCTCTTTGGCCATCTCTGAGGACTTCTTTTGCATCTCTTCAGATAGCAGTGAGGGAACAACGTCTTCCATCTTGAAATTAGTGGTCGTACTTCCAATAGCCATTACAAGATTATCCCAAGTGTCAGGTAACGAACATAACAGGAGCATGCAACGATCCTCCACCCACAAACGCCAACTGAGCAACACTCATATTAAATGAGTTCAGATGGTCTGCAACAGATGCACCTTCTTCCATCTTCAAGGAGTACAACTTCTTCCTTAGGAATAACTTGTTTACCAGAGACTTTCCCTAATAAATATCACCAAGCTTCTTTCATAATGAAGCTGCAAACTTCTCCTCATGGACGTTCAGGAGTACAGAATCAACCAGACTAAGTCTTATTGGACCTCTCGCTTTTCTATCTGCAAGGTCCCAATCTTCTTGCTTCATACTTTGTGGCATAGTTCTAAACACAGCAACCCAGAGGTCTCTATCCACAAGCAAGTCTTCTATTTTTCAGTTTCCATAACCCAAAGTTGCCACCATTGAATTTTTCAATCTCTACTCTACCTGATGTACTCGCCATCTCAAACATAACTAAGTTCTAACTTTACAAAACTCCCACTAGAACAATATTAGCACAAAAAACCATCATTACTAACAAGGATAACACAACTGGCCAAGCTCTAATACCACTTGAAAGGAAAACAGAGGTGCAAAATCGCTTTCCTAACGCTAATACAACAAAGGAGAAGTGCAAAAAACCAGTTTTAAAACTTCTTAAAACAACTGAGATGAACACATACAGAGTAAAAGGGATAACATAAATAAGCAATCACAAATAACACCAAATTTATGTGGGAAAACCTTTTCAGGAAAAAACCCACCACACCAAGAGAAGACACTTTGTATTATAGTAAAATAAATTACATACAAAGATCACAGTCCTCACTCTTTGATAGTTAGCTCACAGCAATAGACTTAAGTATTCATTACACTCACTGTTACAATACTTCTACAAGTATACAATGAATCACTACTAACTTCTTTGTCTCGCTCTCACTTACTTTTTACCGTCACCCCTTGATTGACTTATATCAATGTAATCGATTGTACAAGTCTTACATCCCATTTTAAACATTCCAACCAATCGCAAGTCTTAATGATGAATCATCCACCCAATCAACAATCCGATCTTTTGACCGATCTTCTCTGCATCGGTCCGCCCAAGCATTAAATTCACTTGCCTTAATCGGATCCTATCACCAGTCGAAACACGTCTAGCATTTACTGCCTTCACCACTCCAAACATCAACCAATCAGGTATTGATTTCTTGCCACACGTCGCCTTCCCATTCGCTCATTGTTTTGACCATGAGTCAAAACTGCCACTCGAGCTCCGAGCTTCTCTTACCGCACCACCACCAAGCCCTGTGAGACCTCCCACGGTATGGCGGTTCCACCGCCCAACCGTAGGTCCCTTCTAACAGCGTCGCGGTACCGAGGTAGTCGCTTGTCTTCCAGCCCATTGCTTAGCATTGCTTCACCGCCGAGCTCAGCACAATCTTCCACGGTATGGTAGTGCCACCATGAGGCTAAGCAAAGCCTCCCACAATCTGGCGGTAACCACTTGTGTCGACCGTCAAGCTCCACCGTGCTACTGGGCCCCGACTGCAAGACCTTTGCGACAAGGAGGTAACCGTTAGCTTTGACCACCACGGCTTACCGCACCACCATGACATGGCCAAAAGGCCATAATGGTAAGGCGGTAAGCGTTCTTCACAGACCGCCAGTCGTTTACCGTTGCCACCGCGGATTTACTGCACGACACCCACAGTAAGGTGATAACCGTCATCCTGATCGGCGCCCTTCACCACGTCGCCGTGCCATCGCCGAACCATACCTTCAATATGGCGGTGAACCATTACTTAACTATCACCTATCAACCGTGCTACCTGAGACGGAGACCCCGTGGAATGGCAGTAGCACCACCCAACCACAGACAAACAAACAGAGGCCCGCAGTAAAGCGGTAAACCTCCAGACCGCGCCTCTATGAAAGACTCTCAGCAGTAGAGAGGTAAAGGCTTAGAAAGATGATAATTTCGCCAAGTCTTTTCAGAGGTCCAAGCCAGAAGTTGAGGCACATGTTCCCAACATCAGATACTTTTGTGAATTCAATCTTTTTCCTCTCAAATTTGCATAGCAAAATCATTGCTTGCTTCTCTTGTACGGATAGGCATTTTGGTTGCAGAGGACGTTGGGAGTTGTGGGGGTTCACTATCAACTCTAACATTCTCAAAGGTAGGCTTTTGGGTCCAACAACATTATTTGCCTCTGAATTACCATTGTTTACTTCTATAGTTTCTTGCCCCCCAAAAACATTTCTAGGGTTAGGGTTTGTCATATTTTGCTTAATTTTTAGATCATCATATTTTCCTTTCAATTTTGGGCAATTCGTTCTTACATGCCCTTCCATTTTGTATAGGAAACACACATTGATGCCACCCATAATCTTCATTGTAAGAGATTTTTATCGAGGGCTTCAATTTCAATTTCTTCAGGGATGTCAACCCCTGGCATTAGAGAAACCAGAAGCCTTGCATCCATGTGCAATAGTGTTGCTCTGGTTTTCTCCATTCTTAGAACATTCCCTATGGAGAAAGCAATTGAGGCAGAAATGCCCAAATTTGGAGGAGGGCATTTTTAATTGCAATCCATCTAGGGTAGGAGATTGCTAAGATTTCCTAGTTTATTATCTCAAGAGAACATTTTATTGCATGAAACATAGAATTACCTATGTTCCACAATTCTTTCAAGGCAACTTTTTCCTACATTGCATGATTTTTGAAGAAGATCAAGAATAAACCCTTTTGAATCATTCTACAAAATGATATTTGAATCCCCATTTTTTAAACCAAACATTAGTAATCCATTCGTCTAGGTATTTCTTGGCAGGAAATTCATTGTAATCAAGGGCAACAAGAAATATAGCAATTTCTTGTAACCTATTATCCTCTCTATTTATAGCAATAACCATTTCAAGGTTTGGAGTTATAACTAACTTCCTAGACATGACCAATAGGCACTTACCTTCTCCATCGCACCACAGTTTCTCTCATCAATGCTTTCCATTCTCCACTACCACAAATTTTGTAGTTTTCATTACCATATATTCCTCTTCACCCAAGTATGGTGGAGAACTTGTACTCTTGAAAGAGAGGTCACAAGTTCAAATCCTCCATGGGTTAAGGTATGTACACCTCGTATTGTGGAGCACGAGTTAGCTACCTCCCTCATATTGGGAGTACGAGGAGTCCCATATACTGTAAGCCATGTGTAGACCCAAAAACAGACCGCCTGGTATCGTGGACTATAAAAGGACCTTTCCTTTCCTTTCCTTTCCCACAACAATATCTCTGAATGATTTCTCCCTCTCTTCATTTATGTTAGGTAAACCACGTGTCTTACCCGTAGCATTGGGGGGTCATTGAGTGCTAGGCCATCCATTAATAGAACAACGGACTATTAATTGCATGATACAAAGGGATCAAGCCTCCAAACTTAGGGTGGAAGGCTTAAAAAGGTTTGATTTTTCCAATTTGAAATAATAATAAAACTTGAAAACTTAACTAGAAACAGAGAAGAAAAGAATTGGATAGCATCCAAATGTAGAAGGAACCAAGGAAAATCGAGGGTGAATATGGTTTAGAATGAAACCCTAATGGCCTATGGCCATCAAACATTGGTTGTAGGCTCTAGATTCCCTGCTCTGCTCCCGATAAAATATTTTTCACTTTGCATGTATTTTGATATTTGACAATTTTCATATATTTCTCTGCATTTACCAAGTTGTTTGGCATCTGGTGCTTGCACTCCTAAACTTGAATATCTTTCCTAGCCACTAGAACCCTAGGTTGTTGGGTGTTGCACCTTCAATCTCTTATGCTCCTCGCTTGTTCAATTCTTCATAATAAAATATTTGCCATACATAAAGGCAGAGGAACCTTCATTCTTGGATGAAGTATCCTAAAACGCAACCATCTTTCTCTAAATGTCAATGCACTTGTTCATTTCCCTCTCAAGAACGGCCTTAAGATATGAATAGAGATATTAGGGTTGCAAGCCGCAAGTCGCGGATTCCGCGCAATTGTATGTTCAAATAACGTCAAGAAATGATTCCTTCAACAGATATGAGCATACATCCTGGGTCATGTTGGGGTCACAACACAAGGGCCCAGCAAAAACCTCCACTGCAAACACCAACCAGCAACCTCCTATGAGACAACAAAGGCCATCAATTTTCACATAGTAGATGTATTTTGACATTTTTCGAAAAGGGTGTTTTACATCTTGCACAAGAAATAATAATTTTAATTATGTAAGATAAATATTTATTTGTGGTACATCTTAGGTGATGTGTTTTTGATAAAGTAAGCAGCATTTACAAGGTGTTGTAGCCCTTTACACAGAGAACCCTCGGGGCCAAAAACAAGCTAGTTCACAACAAGATATGAACTAGAAACAGGACATGAACAGTCAACAAACCGCAATCTTAGGTGATGTGTTTAGCCACATTAAATATTTAGTTAGAACCACTTGTAAAGTTGTATGTAACATTGGTTAGATATTTTATGTATGGGTTGCATATTAACCAAATATTTAATATTGAGAAACTTGGTACCAAAAAATAAATGTGGGGTCAATGGATTTGTATACTCATCGTTTTGAGGCACATGGTTTTACCTTACCACTTGGTTTTGTGGGAACTTGCTTCCATAAAGGAAAACACATGTTAAGTGGTTGAGGTTGGCTAGTTGGTTGTTTCGGCTTCGCTATCATTGTATTGAGTTATTTTCTAAAGAGTGCATATGTGAAGCATGACATGGGATATATGGTTACATGCTTGGACATGTGGAGGATGCATCAAAAGAGCTTAATGTTTCAAAATTATTCAGTGACTCTATAAGTGTATTGTAATATTTTCACAATTTAATAATAATTGAGTGTGGATATTTTTGGAGGTTGGGTTTTTCCCACTTGAGGCTTTTCCCAAGGTAAATCTTGTGGTATGTCTTTAATCTTTTCTCTATGGTTATTTTGTAAGTTTGCATCCATACTTCTCTCATGGGGTTATGTAGGAAATAGTTTGATCAATCTAGTATATAATTTTTCTAATAGAACTATTATGTTTTCCAATCGCACAATGTTCATAGAAATCATTTTTACCATCTAAATAATCAGAGAAACTATCATTAACCAACATTTTATCAATAATGGTCTTAAGACCTTTTTCACTTATGTGACTCAAACATTAGTACCACAACATATATGCATTTTCAATTCTAGTTACATTGACATAATTATAAAAAATAAAGGCACTTCGTCTACACAAAGTCCCAACCTAAAATCCTATAGGAATTACCAAGTTCCCTTTTACCAAACTTGCCAAATGTCCCATTCACTCTAGAATCATTTAATTTGGACACCAAAAGTAAATTTCTCACAAGATTTGGAATATCCAAGGCATGATCAAGGTTTCAATTCTTTCATTGGTGAAACACAATTCTACCTTTTCCTTACCAAAAATTTGATTAATATTGTTGTCTCCAAAGAAAACCTCTCCATCATAAGTTTTATAGGTAGAAAACAAACTTATTGTAAGGATTCATATGATAGTAGCAACTTGAATCAAAAACCAAGTATTATCACATAGTTTTAGCAAAAATAAATAAAACGTCATTGTCACCATTATAATTTTTTGTGGAGGAATTTGAGCTTTTTTTGTTGTTTCTACATTCCTTAATCACATGCCCCATTTTGGTGAAATTCCAACAATTTATTTTTCTCTTCCCTAGGGTTTTAAATGTCCTTTAGACTTAGATCTATGTTTCTTCTTATCCCCTTTAGGCCCTCATGTTTCTATGGACCATCCTCATTCATGCAAAGCATCTTTCAAGCCCTCATTCATGGATTTTCTTCTTATTTCTCTAAAAGGAAAGTGGTAATAAGATAGTCCATTCTTGGCTCTACACCATTACCACTAATGGAAACAATTAGATTTTTCCAAATATCAAGTGGAAAACAAAGAAATAAAATGCATTTATCTTCCTTATCTAGGTTAAAATATCAAGAAGCAAGCTAGCTTAAAATCAAATTAAAAAAAATCAAATGTTTTGAAATAAAATCATCTTTCATTTTTAATGAATACAATTGTCTTTTGAGATATAGCTTATTTGTAAGACTTTTGATTTGATATATATCACATATCCTCTTCCACAACTTATATGTAATGGTTTACTTAGAAACATTCAAGATAATAGAATTTACAAGAAGCAATTGTATGGTTCCTTGTGTCTTCTTATCTAATTTTATTCAACATCATCAAACACGTCCAATAGCTTCTTTTATATTGAAACAGAAAACCGCTAATCTCTTTCTTCAAGGAGATTTTTCATCTTCAACTTCCACATCTTGTATTCGATACCACTGAATTTCTCAATATCCATATGGAAAATAGAAGTTATGTTAGATAATTGTTTCCTCAAACCTACAAAACCACATATAGTGCAAAAGCTCCCACTACAACCAAAAAACTCAACACTTAATAGAAAGGTGTCCTCTATGTAGAACTATTAGCTTCGGTACCAAATATTGAGAAACAAAGTGAAACTACTATAATAAAATCTTATGAAAATGTATGCAAATCTGAAACTAGTTAATTAAACGAAGATTATCATATGATTAAAATAAGTGATAGCAAAATCAACAATAAGCGATAAATTAACAAACCAAGATAACACATGATTTATGTGGAGAAACCCTTTTGGGAAAAAAATGCAAATGAAAAAAATGGTTTATTAATCCTCAAAGGAAAGACATTCACATATTAACACTTTGCACTTTGACAACACCTACGTACTTGTAAACAATCTCTTAAAACTACTATATCATGCTTTGAATGTATAGGCATGGAGAGATGACAAAACCTTAAATGGTTTACCAAAACCATGTTATCATTTAAAAACCCCACACCCACCTTGGAGAACATCTTCCAAGAATAACAAATGCATGAATGACTTTACATGGGTGTCACATGGGCACAATCAATTATAGAAAATATGACTACAAAATTATATTAGGTGTTATAACCCCCAATAGCTCAAAACCCAAAGTCTAGTGCTCCAAAATGGAATTGTCAACTCAAGTGGGGTCATCTTCTCATAAAAGATTCCCACTCAATCCTAGTGCCTAGAATTGGGATAAATGTATTTAGTGATCCAAAAGTCAACCCTAACCACCACCATTGTGCTCCACCTTCATGAATGCATATGACAACTAATATCAAAATTTTGAGAGAAACTAAATTACAAAATAATTTTCAATCACCCCAAGTGTCCAAGGACACTTTCCAAGAGTGTTGGAGACACATGAACAATGCATAAGATTTTAAGGTAAATGGCTCCTTAATTCTAACAATAATTGTTATTTTGAAAGTTGTATAAATGGCATGAATCCAAAAGGCTTTGGCAATGCAAGTTTCCTTCCTCTTAAAATAGTGTAAATGTAAAATGGCAAAAGACTACTTGCAATTTTGGCAATCGCATTATTTTCAATGAATGTTTGTCTCCTCATTTTTATGGGCTAATATTGTTTTAGTTATATATTTCTTTTGTTCAAAAATAATTTTATATTTAAATTTTTAATTTGAATAAATTTCAATGTTTGCAAAAACTAGGTAGTTTGTACAATTTTATGTTTATGATATTTGATAACAACAGGTTTTGGCAGGGTATGAACCCTTGTACAAAAAAGCAACCTACAGGGAAATGAATCAAGTAGCATGAGATATGAGACAATCAAAACAAGGTTCCCAACCCTATTACAAAGCAAGCCTATAGGATAGGACAACCCAAGGAACTAATCTAAACAATGTCAAACCCAACCATATTCAATCTCATACCCTTCACTCTAGAATGAGATCGGAAGATGGATTTGGTAAAACCTTTCTCCTCCTTTGTACAATTGTCTAAGAAATATTATCTTCCAAATTCTTAGATCTTGGGCATGCAAGTGAGCATTCCACCACATAGGGCCCATCCATGGGAGCAACAAAAATAGAAGAACGTTGAGCTGAAAAAGTCAAGCATTGAACAACTACTTTAGGAGCATATTAAAGCTCAGTGGAAGCTAATGGAGTAGTATACTAAGAAGTATATTATGTTAAAAAGTGGTTTTGATCTTTTATTTTGTGATAAGTATATTAAAGATTACAAAGTTTATATTTTAATCTACAAAGGAAACAATCTTTTTTGTTAGCTCAACTCCATCCATCATTATTTTCTTATTCTAGTATTATGAAACTATCTATTTATGGAACCTAATGGACTCCTTATAACTCAAGCATTGGATTTAATTTAAAGGAAATACAATCATTTTGTTAGCTCAACTCCATCCATCCTTGTTTTCTTATTTTAGTATTGTGAAACCATCTATTTAGGGAACATAATAGACTTCACATAACTCAAGCATTGGGTTTTATCTTTAAAATTCCCTAGAGATGGTTCTTGAACAAAGATTCAAAACATTGAAAGTATTTTACAATGAAGTTAATTACTTAACCCTCAAACAATAGAGAGTGTTTGTAATGAAATTACTTAATCATAAGGATATAATAGCACCAAAATATCATAGATTCACAAAACAATAAGAACATAATAGTAGAATAAATGTGTAAGCAAGAGAAAATACAATAATCCATGTAATATGAAAAAAATAGTATTGCTTAATTATTAGACTAAGCCACTTACAAATTGCAACCTCCAAAAGTCTTATAATTAAAACTAAATTCACAAAAAGGTATCCAATATCTAACCAACACTTCCTAGATATGGTATAATTATATTATGTTGATCTTACCATCCCAATTATACTAGAAACTATGTCTTCACTAGAATTTTGTTTGCAATTACTATCTTCAAATTTGACACGTGGAAGACTAATAGCTCCAATTTGTATTTTCACTCCCAATTTGATGCAAAGCCTTGTAAGGTCAATAATATTTACATGCCAACTTTTTGTACTTTCTTTATTGTTTGGGATACATTTTCTTGTATGGTTTTAACCTTATAAATACCCAATTTCCCACCTAAAAATACCTCACTTATGCTGGTTTTACTATTTCATTTTATTGTGTACTATGTTCAAGTTCTCTTTGAGGATATAACTTCCTACCAATGTTGAATATGCTCCTCCATTGAGCAAACCTAAGATTATATTCTCCCTAAAGACATGATAGATGGATTAGGGTACCCATACAATACCATAAATGGTGGCATCTTGGTAATGGCATGAAAAGTGTCAAACCAACCTTAATTAGATTGCCAAAGAAGATAGTTAAGATATTTGTAGAGGGCCATCTTCAATTTCTTATATTAAATTAACAATTCCACTAGGCTTGTTGGCTACCAATAGTTGATTCTCTTATTTTTGTTAACTAAAACAAGAGAAAAAACTAATCCTACAATGACAAGTATATATAGGGTCATAATCACTTACCAAATTCTTTAACATATACTTTTTAAATTGCCTCTTAGAATGTCGTAATTGTGTCATCCATGAAGGGATGAGATAGGGTATAAAAATGAGCATACTTAATAAGTCTATCCACCACTACCATGATTGCATTATCCCCTTCTATTTTGGGTAATGTTTTGATGAAGTTGATGGAGGCCTCATAGTACTAATTAGGAATGGGTAGCAAAATGTAAAAGACCAAAAGTATTGACCATCTCACCTTAGTTTGATTGATATACCAAATATTTAGCTACAAATTTGTGTGTTGCCTTTGAGACCCTCCCAAAAGAAATCTTGGTTGACTTGGTAATATGTAAATACAAGAAACTAGAGTGTCCACAAAGATCCCCAAAACCTCATTCAAGGAGTGGGTTTTGATCCAAAAATAATCAAACTTTGTTCCACAAGGAGTCTACTCTCCAAAAACAATTGTTGATACACTTAGATTGTGTTGCAAGCAATGAAAGAACTTTAAAATCTTTGGGTCCTACTATGCTTGCCCAACCTCATTAACCCTATCTTCTTAGAGTATTAAAATAGCACAAAGTATTGCTTCTTTGTTGTCTTATTCTCTAGATAGAAAATTAGCTACCAAGTTCCCCGTCCCCTTCATTTATATGATCTTGAAGTCATATCCAAGAATCTTAGCAAGTCAATTTTGTTACTCCTCTAAGGATAGCCTTTTCTCCCAAGGCTATGATGATAATTTATGTTACCTTAAAGAGTCTTATCATTAAATAGTGGCACCACCACTTGACTACATGTAAGATGTCTTAACATTTTCTTCTCACAAATGGGTTCAGCTAGTTTCCTACATTTGAAATATTGACAATTGAAAGCATAATTTATTTTTATTGCATCAAAGCTTCCTCAATGCTATTCCCTAACATGGTAAAATTTAGGGTGACAAAAATTGGAGTGCTACAAATAGCTTGTTTGATTTGCTCAAAGGTTGACATGGCTTCATCATTCTAGCGAAAAGAATACTTCTTCAACATTGTTTTTAAGAGGGGTATCTACCCGACCATGGTTTTGGACAAATCTTTTGTAGTATCTTATAAGAGCTTAAAAAATATCAAGGTTCTTGAGGCTCTTGGGGATCTATCAATCAATCACTACATTGATCTTATTTGTATATAATTTAATAGCTTTATGTGAAACTATGGCATAGGTATTCCATCTCAGATTTGGAAAAAGATGATTTTATTTCAATAGTTATGGCATTTGATCAACATCTTAAAGATGTTCCTCCCAAGTCTTGTTGTAAATGAGTATCATCAAAGAAAACTAATACAGATTTAACCCAAATGGATTGAAAATGGAATTCTTCAAACTTCTAAATGTGGAGGAAGCATTTGTTAGATTGAATGGCATGGCCAATAACTCATAATAAACATGTGTGGTCAAAAAAAATTGGAATGTCCTCTTCTCTAATTCCAATTTGGTGATAACTAAATCTAAGATCTAACTTCGTACAAAAAAACTACAACACTTAACTAGTCAAGAAAACCATTAATGGTAGGAATAAGAAACTTGACTTTGATAATGATCTTATTGAGGTCTTGGTGGTTAAAACATGGCAATTCTCATCCTTCTTGCAAACAATCACCATCCAAGAAGAATATGCACTTGACTAACCAAATAATCTCTATGTCAAGCATTTCTAGACCATTTGTTTAATATTACTTCTTTGTACATAGTAGTTGCAGTATGGTTTGATATTGGGTGACTAGCTCTTTGGATTGAGTTAGGTAGAATGATCAAGATCCCTACTTCAAGGAAGACTCTTCAACATATATCTGGAATGAGTGTTTTTCAAGAATATATTGAAGATTCACAAGTGAGCATGTTAGTAACTTTTGAACCTCTACTAAATACAATTGGATGACAAATTTAGAAGAACCATTTTTAAGCAACTTTGCCATCTAATGGAAACTAACCGTTTGTGGCTTCCCTTGAAATCCACAAACTTGACATTACAACCTTTTAAATGAAACCTCGTGAAAAGATCTTGAAAATCTCAATTTTCCCTAGAGTGGTGAGCCATTGTACTCCCAAAATCACATCCACTCCTTTCATGGTAAGGCATACATAATGCCCTCCAAAAAATAATTACCCATAGCTATCTTGATGCTAGGCACTTAACAACTAATTGTGCTAACATCTACCATCAAAACTTAAAATTCAAGTTTTCAGTAATTATTGCAGTTTACATGGTGTTTAGACATGCTACCAATGTCATGTCCACATGGTGCTTAGACATGCTACCAATGTCATGTCCATTAAATTATGGGTTCTCCCAATCCAATCAATATTTGTTGATTGTTTCTTTTTCAGGAATCTCATTACCTTCAGAATTTATGACAAGAGATGGTTGGTTGATGACCGTTATATACCTCATCTTGCCCATCTTCCAATTATGATTCCTACAAATCCATATCCAATGCTCTTTCACTATAAAATAGTTTCTTTTCCACACTTGTGTCCTCTTTTCTACACAATTGTGTTTAAATTATGTTACTGGTTCACAGCATATTGACCCCTGGTTCGGGTTCGATTCGACCCGAGTACGAAAGCCGGGTTCGATTCGATGAGAAACGGTTAGAGTTCGATTTTGCCACTACATGACGAATTTCTGTGTTTTCTTTTTCTATCTGATGACTTGTATGGCATTGTTTATTCTCCAACGTCCGCTGGAATTTATCCTCTGACATAATGATGACTTGTATGGCGTTTATTCTCTGACATCCGCTGGAATTTATTCACAAAGTTTTTTCGCCGCAGACATGCACTCTTAGGGAAATCGCCTCCACTTAATCTTCATCGCTCGACATATTTTCAGCCATCGCTGATATCCGTGACAATAGATTCATATAGATTTTTTTTTATTCTTTTCCATGTTTTAGAAATGAGTTTTAATTAGGATTAAATATAGGACTATATTAGAATTATTTTATTATTATAATAATTTTTAAATTTTTAATTAAAATAATACATTTTAATTGTAAATCTAATTTTTAATTATATTATTTTATCAAGGTTAGAATTATCATTAATATTACATAAATATAATTAAAATTATATATGTTTAAAATAATATATTATTTAATCAATTTTTCGCATACCTCTAGATTTTAAAAAGATATATATTAAAAATAAATAAGTTATTAGTATTATTAATAATAATAAAAATTATAGTTATGTAAGTTAATTAATTTCTAAAATTAATAATATATATTAAAATTTATTAATTTATTATATTAACTTTCTTTATAATTTTATTATTATAGTATAATATTATATATGAACTTTACTAATATTTATAGGATTTAACTTTATTAATATTTACAAGATCTAGAGATATTATTATATATTAAAATATGAATATATTCTTTTATTTTTATATGCTTTTACATGGACGAACCCAACCCCCCCAAAAAAATTGTCCAAACCCGCAACTTGAAACCGAAACCGAACCGATAACTTAAGTTCAAAATATAGTAATGTCATATCAGATTGAGTTTGCACATGGCCATTTTGAGGGCAAATCTTTGGAGACCTGAATTAGAATCTCTAATGTGTGGTCCTAGCAATAGGATTGGTCGAGGTAGAAGCAACTATCTATGGAGCTGTAGATCCCATTGATATTATAACATCTAAAAGTCTTTGTCTACAACAAACACTAATTGTTAGAACATTTATTCTGTTCACACAACGTTAAATAGGTTATGTGTCCTTTGGATTAGGGTATACCCTACATTTTTGGGATGGGGGATGCACATGAAACATTCCCTGCTATCTCCAAAATACCAGGGACAGTCCTTGGATGTTAGGTAGGAACAAACATCTAGATGTTCCCTGCATCTGCAACACTCAACCCTCAGATATTTGGGTGCTCTCTAGCTATCCCCATAACTTAGTGTGACATTTGTTGTAAAATAGGTTGAACAGTGGTTAATCAATTTTATAAATTTGCCATACAGTTTTACACAAAATTTATACCCTGATAGACTATTTTAACGTGGCAGACAACACTTGATCTATGATTGTCATCCAAGAAAAATCTTGAAACCCAAGATTGAAAGCCAATTTTGAAAACTACCCTGCCTAGAAACTGAACTGAACTGCCCTCATGTATTGACCAGACACTTCTACCGGGTAAATTGTGTACAAGCATGTTAAGGTATCATAACACTTGATTTGGTTTTCAAGTCAAGAATGAAAGCCTACATCATAAAGCCTCACAAGTACAATAATAATATCAAAAATTGCTAGAGCTTCATGTCATTTAATGTGAACAAGAACAACCTTTCAACTGATTGGAAGCCATTGAATAACTGACTTCCCACACATCAGCAGGTTTGGAGTCTGCATGTGGAACATGTCTGGGATGCTTTTCTTTCTTGTCTCCTCTAAGCTGTCGCAGTGCATGTGGAAGAGCTGGCATTAATGCTTCCATACATTCAGCCACAGCATTCGGGTTTCCTGGCATATTGATTATCTGTATGTAGCATATAAAACAAGAAACCTTAGCATCCAATTCAATGACCTTATTCTGTATCAGTAGACTTACTGTGCTTTGAAATTCATCATGATAACATATCATTCCAAATCATAGACGAAAGTTGAAAACAAATGCTTTAGGTGCAGAGGTGACAAAATTTGCTCTTAGCACTCAATTAATGCAATTTCAACTCACCAAGGTTGAGCCCCGAATACCAGCAACAGCACGAGAAAGCACTGCTGTTTTTGTTACCTGGTAACCAAAAGTACAATGAATGATCACAGGTGTCAGATACAAGATTATAAAACTATGACTTGTGAATCTCAAAAAGGCAAAATATTGACAATAGAATCTTTACAGATATAAAATAAATAGAAAAGAAAAAATAGGATATTTTATATATTAAATTAAGTCATAAATCATCCATGATTAAATTGTTTAATTATTTAAAAAAAAATTAAAAACAGAATCCCAGACCGAAAACCCATGGCAATGGGAGGTCCTGAGTTCTGAGTTTTCTTTCAAATGACAATTTAGAAAGCATACAGTTGGGTTTTAAAAAATTTATAGGTCTGAAATTAGATAACAAGCAGTTACATTCATAATATATTGAGGACCAGCTGCAATGAACACCACAGCAGTATCTGCCAACCTTGCAAAGTAAGTGATCCATAAGGATCAGGAAAAGTCCAAGTACAATCAGTACGATGAATTCGGGCAAAGATAAGCAGCAGAACTGTGCAGGGTCAAACCCACATTTGCAGGGTTGGATTACATTTGCAGAATCAAATCTGCATGGGGTTGGATCTGCACCTGCAGTATTGATCCCAATTGTCACCAAACAGAATCTGAAATGAAGAGTTATCCTTTCTGCTTCCGCTTTCAACAGGATCTTTCTGGGGCCCAAGAGGGATGGTCCAGCACTACCAGTACTCATTTTTAGGGGTGGAGAGCACATTTTTAAGCACATGAGACAAGATTGATTGTTGTATTGAGCTAAAAGAGGAGAATTCATCTGTTCATAGTTATTTGCAGGCTTGACAAGAGTAGTGAAGTACAACCTAAGTTGTATCTGCTATCTGCACTCATACTTTTAGTTAAATACCATCAAGGTAGACAAGCAAATGCTCATACCAAGCTGGGATTTCCCCAAGAGGGTTTCCAGAGTAAACTTGTTGAATTTTTGGGCATGTTATTTTTCTGATTTTCAACATCCATCCCTCTTTAAGGTTGTCATTTGTAAAGCAAGTTGAACAGTTATAAATTACTTTTGATAGCCTATGGATCATTTTGCTATCAGAGTGGTTGTGATCTATGTGGAATTGTACAAGTAAATTTGTGTATAAGCTATAACAATTATTTGATCATAGAAAGATAAAGAGCTGCTACCTTGCAATCCGGAAATTGATGCTCACAAGTAGAACTAAGAAATCAAGATGGAATATTTGAATGCATGTATGTTCACATTAAAAAGTCATATGAAAGGTGCGACAAAAAATCAGCAATGGTCAAGCCAGCAGCAAAAGCACATGACACAACAAATGAAAATGGCACAAAAACAGTCGTCTGTTAGAAATTTGATGGACAAGTTCGAATTTGGTAAAGGCTCTAGCCAAGAAATTTGGCATTGGAGAAGTGGAAGAAGAAATGGAAAGTCGGATGCTCTCAAAGGAGACATATGAGGTTAAAATAAATAAAAGAACAAACCCCTAAAGTTGAAATTAAAATTAACTTCAGATCTTTTGATGGACAAGTTAATAACGAAATTTTGGATTCTTGGACAAAACAAACGAAGGTTATTTTAGTGTACATAATGTTAATGGGGCAGAAAAGATTTATTTTGCACATCTCAAAATGAGGATCAGGCAGAAAAGGTTTCTTTTGTCCATTGGGAAATATGTGTAGCTAATTGTAATATGAGGTAACATCCTATTGTGTATAACTGGGAAGAATTCGAGGAATTACCTCATAGAAATTTCTATCCCAATGGACATAGAACTAATAAAAATAAATAAAATGGATGTACATTGTATATAGACAAGCAAGTGAACAAAGTGTTCAGTATTATACAACAAATTTTTGGAGGCAAGACATGTTGAATGGCATGGACTTGAAGGAAAAAGACATGCTCACAAAGTATATCAGCAACAGAAGGTGGTCAGCACCAATCCAAATGACTTTGGATGAAGCTTGTGTTCAAGCATGGCATGTGGAGGAGAAGGAGAAGAGGCAAAGGGGAGTCTTCAAGCAAGGACAAAACTACAAAAACAGGCATTTAAATGGTAATTGAAAATTTTAAAAAGACGTTACAGTTATAAGTATAACTATATTCTAAAAATAAAAGTAAAGAGGACTCAAAAAAGCCCGTGGTAACAATACAAGAAGATGTCGAAATAGATGATAGATCTAATGTAGATGATACGCTTGGATGCATAGCCACCAACACAATTGATAAGGATAGACTTGAAGAGATGAACAAACTTATCAAATTAAAATTGCTAGTAAAGAAGACAAGGATTAACGAATTAGTCAATCCTGAATCACAGTGCAATTTTATTTCAAAGGAAATTGTTAAAAAGCTTGGTTCAAAAACATATGAACATCCTCACCCATATCATTTGTGGGAACCAAGCAGGTAGGGGACAGGGTGAAAAAGGTTAATGGATGATAGCTTCGGTCAGATATAAATAACGAATGCTGAAAGCATCTTCATTATTTATATGTGATCAAAGATTATCCTTAATATACATATTTCTGGAAATCGAATTTATGAGCATATATATATAAATTTGAAATAATAGATGTTAGAATTTCGTATTTAATATAAATCGGAATTCATTTAATATCCACCAAAGTATTAAAGGTTGTATATGTGTTAGATATACTAACCACATGACAAACGGATTTGTCAAAGAAACCCGCGCGTGTCCCTTTGGGCGCGCGGGTTTCTTTGACAAATCCGTTTGTCATAGGCGGGTTCTCCTCACATACTTATGGTGGTTCCTTGAATGATATGCAAACATCGAAATCAATAAATGTTCTGCAATCAGCACATTCGAGTATAAGAAGAAATCTGGAAATTGTTTTGACTTAGAATTCTCACACAGAATTTCTGACCTTAGTGTTTCCATAGATATTTAGGATCCTATCTAAGTAAGATTTGATTACATTTACATGGTATCAGAGCCACGTTGTGTGAATCCAAATCAAATCTAAAATCAATTTGCTCTAGAAAATTCGTATTTTTCAAAATCGAATTCACACCACATTCTTCATAATGTCAAGTGTGATCAGATTTGAAGATCGTCTTGCAGGAGCAGACAATTTCACATCATGGAAATTTAGAATCATGATGATCCTTAAAGAGAATAAGTTGGACTCACTTGTGAGAGAAAATAAGAAGGAACCAGAGGTTGAACCTGAGAAAACTCAATGGATTGAAAACAATGAAAAGGCCATCAAAATCCTAGTAGATGCAGTTAGGGATCATATAGTGCCCATCCTAGCAAAACATGAAACTGCATACCATATGTACAAATCTCTTGAGAGTACTTATGAGATCAACAACACCTGCAAGACTCTTGCATTAAAAAGGCAAATCAACAATGCCCAAATAAACAAAGGAGAGTCCATTAATACATACTTCATGAGGATTATTGAACTGAGGGATTAATTATCCACAATTGGATATCAGATTGACAACAAAGAGTTAATCCTAATCGCACTAGGAGGCCTACCAAACTCATGGGAGTCATTTGTTCAAGGAGTGAGTGCGAGATCTAAACTTCCTACGTTTGACAGGCTAAGAACTGACTGCCTTCAAGAAGAAACCAAACTCTCCACAAAAGAACATAGATGAAGACATTCATGTACTCAACTCAACGTCTAATAAAAGGAGTAAGAAAAACTCCTTCAAGAAAGGATCTTTTAAAAGAAAGAGAAATTCCAATGGAAAGGGATCTTATAAGAAGAAAGATATCTCGCAAGTACAATGCTTTAGATGTGATCAATATGGTCACTATGCAATGAAGTGCCTTGATAGGACTAAACAACAAGCATCCTTTGCTAAAGTAGGAAAGCCAAATTCAAATAATGATTCTGAGAACTTTGTGTTCTATACAGCCTTATCTAGTCAAGTATCCAACAACACCCACAATTGGGTAATTGATAGTGGTTCCTCTAGACACATCACAAGGTTCAGAGAACACTTAGATACTATGACTGAAAGGTCTGACGAAGAAGTAACCATTGGGGACGATTTTGCACGCCCAGTAAAAGGTG
Organism: Sequoiadendron giganteum; assembly: GCA_007115665.2. Lineage (NCBI taxonomy): Eukaryota > Viridiplantae > Streptophyta > Pinopsida > Cupressales > Cupressaceae > Sequoiadendron > Sequoiadendron giganteum. Next base: position 604,556,233 of record CM021106.1, read on the forward strand.
TTGGAACTTGTTCCATCAAGTTGAAATCTGGGCTTTCTCTACAACTCACTGGAGTCTTATTTGTACCTGGAATAAAGAGGAATCTTATATCCATCTCTGCCCTTGAAGACAATGGTTATAGAGTCACCTTTATGGATGGAAAAGTTCTAGCATGGCCTAAGAACTCAACAATCAGGAAAGCCCAAACCATAGGTGTAAGACAAGGGTACCTTTACAAACTTCGCACTGAGGTTAAACAAGCCCTTACCCTTGACACCTTTGATTCAAATGAGATTTGGCATAGAAGATTAGGACACCTTCATTTCCGTGCCCTACCTTCTGTAGAAAAACTTGTAACAGGCTTACCTAAGTTAAAACCATCTCATGAAGGAACTTGCAAAGGTTGTGCCTTAGAAAGAATACAAAGGGGTCCTTTCCCAATAGTTTGAGCAAAACCCTAAATGTGTTAGAACTGGTTCACTCAGACTTATGTGGACCCATGTCTGTACCCTCTAAAGCAGGATTTCTATACTATGTCATATTTGTAGATGACTTCTCTAGGAAAACTTGGATCTATTTCCTTAAGTGCAAAGAGTCAATAGAAATCCTTAGAAGGTTCAAAGAATTTAAAGCCCTTACTGAAAATTTCTCCGGAAAGAAAATAAAAACCTTAAGGACAGACAATGGGAAAGAATACACCTCTGAGATTTTTAAGGAATTCTACATGAGTGCTGGAATTAAGAGGGAGTTTCACAGTTGCCTACAACCCTCAACAGAATGGGGTTGCTGAAAGGAAAAATAGAACCATTGTAGAAGCTGCTAAGGCAATGTTATTGGACCAAAACATTGAAACTTTATTCTGGGCAGAAGCCTCTAGGACTGTTGTCTATATCCAAAACAGATGTCCTCATTCTCATCTTGATAACAAAACTCCTGAAAAAGCCTTTACCGGCATAAAACCTGACATTAGTCATTTTAGGATTTTTGGTTGTCCTATCTATATTCATGAGCCCAAAAAGAAGAGATTCAAACTAGAGCCTTCTGGAAAGAAGGGAGTATTTGTGGGTTATAGTGAAACCTCCAAAGCATACAGGATATTCATACCCGGGCAGAAACAAATTGAGTTGAGCAAAGATGTCATCTCTGAAGAAGACATTGCATTCAAGAGGGCAAGAAGTTCTAGTGAGACAGAAACCCATTTCCCTAGAGTACCTGAAATGGAACCTGCTCCTGAGATTCAGAGGGAGCATCCTAAGGAAATGCCACATGAACTTCCTTCCACTTCAAATGAGAATACAAATGACATCGGCAAAAAGAGACCACTTTGGGCTAGGAAGATGATCAAAGAAGCAGAGGATCATGCAGCACCTAAAGGAACGTTCAGGGAGAGTAAAAGACCCAAACGTTTCTCTAGCTATGTTGCTCTAATGAACAACATCATAAACTCAGAACCTGTCAGTGTTACAGAAGCTTTCCGACATCAAGCATGGAAGGATGCAATGACAAAGGAATATCAATATATTCTAAAGAATGATGTATGGGATATAGTGCCTAGACCAAAAGAGAAATATGTTGTCTCTTCCAAATGGCTCTTCAAAATCAAGCATGCTGCTGATGGCAGTATAGAAAAACATAACGCATGTTTTGTGGCAAGAGTTTTTTCTCAAAAGGAAGGCATTGATTACGAAGAAACATTTGCACCTATTGCCCTTAACACATCAGTGAGAGCAGTGTTAGCCATTGCAGCAACTAAAGGCTAGAAGATCCATCAAATGGATGTGAAAACCGCCTTCCTGAATGGAACCATTGAAGAGGAAGTCTATTTGGAACAGCCTGAAGGTTTTGTGATACATAAACCTGACTCACATGTATGCAGACTGAAGAAAGCCTTCTATGGACTTAAACAGGCTCCCAGGGTCTAGTATGAAAGAATTGACAACTATCTCTTGGGATTAGGATTTTCAAAGAATGATGCTGACTCCAATCTCTACTTCAAGGTAATCAAAGGTGATATGCTAATAATTATTTTATATGTTGATGACCTGCTGATAACAGGAGAAGATCACCTCATTGCTCAAGGGAAACAGGATCTAATTTTTGAATTTGACATGAAAGACTTGGGTATTCTACACTACTTCCTAGGTTTGGAAGTATGGCAGAAATCAGAGGGCATTATACTAAACCAAGGGAAGTATACTATTGATATTCTGAAAAGATTTGGAATGTTGGACTGTAGACCGATGTCTACACCTATGGAAACCAACCTTCACAAATTGAAAGAAGCAGCAGCAGAATCCAAATGAGCAGATCCAACCCTTTACAGACAAATGATTGGATCCTTGATGTATCTGGTTAACACCAGACCTGATATTTGCTATGCAGTGAATGTTCTCAGCCAGTTCATGTGTGAGCCAAAGGAAATTCACTTAATGGTTGTGAAACATATTTTGAGATATCTTCAAGGCACTATTGGATATGGTCTTCTTTACAAGAATGATCAACTAGATCTACATGGGTACTCTGATTCAGATTGGGCTGGAAGTGTAACCGATCGAAAAAGCACATCAGGATGTTGCTTCAGTTTAGGATCGGCTATGATCTCCTAGATTTGCATAAAACAATCTTCAGTTGCACAGAGCTCAACAGAAGCTGAATACATTGCAGCCTCAATGGGAGCAAGAGAAGCAGTTTGGCTTCATAAATTGCTTGCGGGACTCTTTGGTGAGCCCTTGAATCCTACAATTATTCATTGTGATAATCAGAGTTGCATCAAACTCTCTGTAAATCCTGTCTTTCATGATAGATCTAAGCACATTGAGATCCCCTATCATTATGTAAGAGATATGGTGGAAAGGAAAGTGATCCAGTTGGAGTATATCAGTACAAATGATCAAACTGCAGACATTCTCACCAAGCCTCTCTCCCGAATCAAGGTAGAGCACTTCAGGAAGAAACTTGGTATGGTTGAAATGTAATTTGTTATTTATGTTTGAAATACAAATTGTTTAAAAATTGTACTAATATATAAAGATGTTTAATGTGTAAACTCTTTTGTCATGTGTGTGACTCCATGACTTTATGGGCCTACTCCCCCTGTGTACATTATTGAAAGGTGACGATCTTTCTAATAATGAGCACTTGTATTTGACATTGTAAAGTGATGACTCTACAATGATAAACTATCATGATATATATCATGTGACTTGATATTTGTGGACATGTCATGATAGTATCTCTTGGACACTTTGATTGATATCATGAGACTTGATATCATCTGTAGATCATTGTGATCCTTAAGAGATAATCATGGTGGATATTTATATCCGTGGATATGCCATGAATTATGGTAGACATCATGTGACTTGATGTCAGTGCACATACCATAATAAAGATGTGTTATGAAGAATGTCATGTGACTTGACAATATTGAGAAATCATACCATATCTTAGATATCGCGTGTTAAGGTGATGTCTCTACTTATTTGATTTGAAATATCTTCCCTAGCTAAGAGAGTGTTAATGGATGATAGCTTCGGTCAGATATAAATAACGAATGCTGAAAGCATCTTCATTATTTATATGTGATCAAAGATTATCCTTAATATACATATTTCTGGAAATCGAATTTATGAGCATATATATATAAATTCGAAATAATAGATGTTAGAATTTTGTATTTAATATAAATCAGAATTCATTTAATATCCACCAAAGTATTAAAGGTTGTATATGTGTTAGATATACTAACCACATGACAAACGGATTTTTCAAATAAACCCGCGTGCCCAAAGGGACACGTCCCTTGAGCAGACATGTCTCCACGTGTGGAGACACGTCCTCTCAAGAGACGCGTCTCTTAGAGGCGGGTTCTCCTCCAATACTTATGGCGGTTCCTTGTCTGATACGCAAACATCGAAATCAATAAATGTTCTGCAATCAGCACATTCGAGTATAAGAAGAAATCTGGAAATTGTTTTGACTTAGGATTCTCACACAGAATTTCTGACCTTAGTGTTTCCATAGATATTTAGGATCCTATCTAAGTAAGATTTGATTACATTTACAAAGGGGTTTGGAAATACAAGTAACAAAGAAGCACAAATTTCAGTTTGGCATTAATGCACAATACATAGATGAAGTGGATGCAAATGTGATTCCTCTTTATGCTTTTGATGTAATACATGGTAATCCATATTTATATGTTGAAATGAAACTTCCATAACAAGGGCTATGGGTCAAGGATGGAATTAAATATAACCAAAGCATGGCAAAGGCTGCAATTGTTAGCTCCAATTAAGCTATCAAAATAATTCAAGAAGCTGGGAAATTTTGTTTACTTTTGTTGAAAGATGAGCAAAATAATGGATTGGGTATTTTTACAATGATTAACTCTAAATTGAAAGGCTTTGATGAAGTTCTATATTCTTTTCACCAAGTTTCTCATGAACCCAAGGGACTCCCACCAAGAAGGGAGGTGGAGCATGAGATTCAACTCGAAATTGAATCTCCTCTACCAAGCATCAGCTTGTATCAACAAGCAAGATTAAAGAGCAATGAAGACAAAAGGAATCCTCAAGAGCTGCTAGAACAAGGGGCCATTTGCTCTAGTACCTCACCATGTGGTTTGTCTATTGTGATGGTACAAAAGAAGGATGGTTCTTTAAGTATGCGTATTGAATACAAGCCATTAAATAAGATCACCTGCAAAACTAGATATTCTCTTCCAAGGATAGATGATTTGTTGGACCAACTACAACATGCAAAATAATTCACAAAGTTCGATCTCAAATCTGGTGATCATCAAGTGTGCATTAAGGACACTTGGAAAACAGCCTTCAAAACAAAGTAAGGTCTTTATGAATGGTTAGTTCTTCCATTTGGTTTGTGTCACACACCATTGAATTTCATGAGGTTAATGAATGATGTATCAAAGGATTTCACAGATACATGTGTAATTGTATATCTAGATGATAGCCTAATTTTTAGTGCAACATGGGAAGAACATCTCATCCATATTAAGCAAGTCTTACAAGTCTTAAAAGGGAAAGAACTACTATGTAATATGAAAAAGTGTGAATTTAGCAAAGAGTCATTGGTATATCTAGGACATGTCAGCAGAGGAAGAGAGTTGAGAAGTGATCCTAAGAAGGTAGAAGCTATCATGAATTGGCCCATAAGAATCAGGAAAAGTCCAAATGTGATCAACAAGATGAATTCGATAAAAGATCTGCAACAGAACCATGCAAGGTCAAACCCTCACTTACAGGATCGGATCCACATTTGAAAAATCAAATCAGAGTCTGAAACAAACATGAACCTTCTCCACTTCCAATCCAAAGAGGATCCTTCTAAGGCCCATGAGTTATGCTCCAGCACTACCAGCACTTATTTATAGGGGAAGAAGCAACAATTTTAACTTTTAAGTATTAGAGGCAAGATTGGTTGTTGAGGCAAATTCAGCTGTTCATATGACAGAGTAGTAAGGAACAACCTGTGTTGTATACTATCCACTATCTGCACTTGTTCTTTCAAATAAATGACTCCAAGGTAGATGGACAATTGCTGTACAAAGCTGGCCTTTTCCCCCTAAAGGATTTCCAGGGTAGAAATGTTTTTTTGTGCTGAATTCTTTCATTTCCAGCATATTAATTTTCTGATTTTCAACAACATTCATCCCTCTTTAAGAGTGTCATTTGTTAAGATAATGAAATTCTAATGCAATTTGAGAGTTTACAGATCAGTAAGAAAATGCATTAACTTTTGAATTATCAATACAATTGGTCAGAACATTTTAAAACAGTTAGTTTACCTCTTACATACAGGTGTTCATATTTTACTATTCATTGGGATTTCCAATTTCCATTCGACAAGACATACAATATAGCAACTATTTACCTTGAGACTCTCTTGCAACATTACTTGCACAAGGCCAGGGGCCTCCTTATGTAGCAATGGCTTTGTTGCTTCTGGAGTAACATCTCTGGGAGCAAACCCGGTGCCACCTAGCATTGCAAACAGAAGAAACAAGGTTGAAAACCTACTTGATTTGAATATCCAGTTTAGCAGTTAAAAGGTCCAAAAAAATAATAATGTGAGGAATTGGCATATTGCATTTTCTTGTGCTTCTCAGGAACATGCGTTTAAAAACCAATGCACGCGTCAAAAATAACTGTCAACATAGTGATGCTTGAATCCATCCATTTATCTCCAATGTTTGGAAACTCATGAAGGAATTGTTTAAAATAAAGATTGAAATAATTACATGATTAATTCAAGCAGTAAAGTTTCTCATAAGAATTGCTAACTAGAAAATAATATTGACTATAATCCCAAAATGTCTCTGGTGCAATTCTACCAACTCTACAGTAATATATCATTCTTGTAAGCAATGATTTAGTAATTAGGCAAAGTGATTTCCCTGATGATGAAATGCATTCAAGCCTCACTTGGCATGCTCCTCAAGTTAAAATGGGTCATACGCAAAAGATGATGGGTGCAAGAGACAAGCAAATTTAGGAAATAGAAACCCTAGAATATGGCTGCTAAGCCAAACAATGCTCTAAGCTTGATGGTTATTTCCAGCATATTTAGTTCATTACAGGCTAAGTGTACAATTGACCAACCAGAAATATCTTGAGCAATATTATATATCATATATACTATATACATATGTATCCTATTTCAATTAGAACAGAAATTCGGAAATTCTTGAAATTTTCTAAAAATATTTTTTCTTATACAAGCTATCAAGTGAGGGAGAAGCTGATATTCTTTCTTTTTGTGTGCTCTTTTGCCCACAATACATCTTAAGGAATGTAGAATTTGTTTTTCTAAAAAACATGGACTCAAGTCCCAAGTAATATCTTAATATTATTGAATTTAAACACTCAGGTTCCATATGACATTATGAAACTAAAGTTTACCCAATTTGAGTGACTATAGTTTACCATGAGAAACCAAAAGTTATTTTTTTCAGAATAATATCTCAAATTTTACTGCCATAATCTTGAAACACAGTTTCTGGGAAAGTGTGGTTAATAATTTAATTTTCAATAACACTAAATGTACTAAATTTCCTAACAGACAAATGTATAATAAAATGGTTCAGCCAAGGTACATTACATATAGGAAAAGTATATGTTAGGAAATGGTACTCGAGATTATTATGTCACAACAAAGCATTAAACAAAATAAAGCATGCGTTTTGAGAGAGAATAGATTAAACCTGTAGTCAAAATAAGGTCAATCTTATCATGATCACTCCACCTTTGTATAAATTCTTGAATTGCCTCCACCGTATCATGAACTGCTGCAGTTGCAACCACCTTTGCACCACCCAACCTTTCTGATGCAGAGTTTACAACAGAAACTGCCCTTGGGCCACTGCAAAAGTACTTTTTTTTTATCAAATTAATTTATTGCACGTCATCAGTCATTATTTGATACAATATCAAAAAGAAAATAGAGGAAGCAGAGATGAACTTCTTGACAACTAAGTAGGAGTGTAATATTTGAGCACTACAGACTAGACTTCCACATAATTCATTTTTAAAATATTAAAGATGACTCGGTTCATCATGAGTATTGTTGATAGGAATCTCAGAACATGAAAAAGCATATAGAGAAGATCAAATACCCTCTATTGTTGGACAAATGATTTTTTCCATACATTGCAATGTCCTTTTTTAGTTAATTCAGCTTATGTAAGCCCAATCCTTACTTCCCCAGTAAGGATAGGAAAATATTTTAATAATGGGGCCTTTAGACATTGAAAATTCGTAGTAGAAATAAATAATAATAAAATAATAACTTAGTGAGGTGTGAGATTCTAGAAGTGGGTTGTTGTGACCTCCAGGCCACTTCACAGCTTCCTCATGACAGATTTCTATGACAGCTTATAATGAGGAGTTACAAGTTAATATTCATGACAAAGTGGGGCTAGTTGGGGGAAAGAATCTCATTAGTATTTTATTTCTACGGTTAATAGGGAAAGTGGGGATTTGGAATTTGTGCCCTATTGGTGCTATATATTGAGGTGTTTGGTTGCCTTTGAGACATCTACCAATTTATTTGATCTTTTCTATCATAGTTTGAGCCTTGTGTTCAACTATAGGATTCGAAGTCAAAAACCCTTGAACTCTGAAGATCAAAAGATGAAACACTGTTCGTTTCTTGGAGATTGGAGGATGAAAATCCTTTGATTTTCTTAGGGAAATCTCACATAGAGATTGTATTTATACTTCAAAGCTTTGTTTGAATTTCATCAAATATTTTAGTATTTGCAGCAAACCTTACATTTTTGAAGCTTCAGCGTATTGTGAAAAGATATATTTTGTAATCACTGAAGTAACATTATATTGTGGATGAAGCTTTATTCATATTTGTGTGTAATTCTTTGAAGCTTCACCATATTTATGTTATTTGTGCAATCCATTGATACATCTTTTTGCACATTGTTGTTATTGAAAATAATGTATATTAAAGTCATTATTCATCTGCTATATGCTCTCATCTTGCCCTAATGGGATCTAGGTGATCAAAAAGTGGTGAATAATAATATTTAATCACTGTATGTTGTCCCCTTGCCTTCACAGGATCTTGGTGGTCAAAAAGTGGTCAATATTTTATATTAAAATCTGTTGTGGACATTACATAAATAAATGCATTCCAGGCATAAGGAAAAGGTTTTTTTTAGGTTACCACCAAGTGAGACACCAATTCTATGTATGAGACTCCCCTTGTGGAAGCACACAAGAGATATTTTTCCCTTCACCTTATATATTGTTTAATCAATCTAAGTGTACATACCATAAGCCCCTCCATCCTCCACCAAATCCAAATGAGTTCCTTCTCTATGGATAACACATGCTTTCACCGTTAGCCAACTCAGGCTGTACCTGAGTCTAATCCAACAGCAAGCCAAAAGGAAACATCAGCTATTATTATGGGGAGGAGCATTCTAAGAATTGAAATCAGTAACTCATGGCACCCTAAGAAGAGCTGTGAATTACATTGAACAAGTAATAGAAGATAAAGGGAAGGACTGTGCCTTCCCCAGTGATTCTGCAATGTCTAGGAGTGGTCTCTTCACCAAACTTTTGGATCTTACATAATTATGTCTTTTATATATTCTATATAATAGACTTATCTTGATTATCAAAAAAAAAATCCAAGCATGTGCTTGCAATAATGAAAAGCTAAGAAGCTATCCACTGTTATGTTGAACATTTTAAAGTAAAGACATAAGCTGCAGGACTCATTTATAATTTTATTTTATTTATTTTTTATAAGATGGCAACATTATAAATGAAAAAGCATAGATCTCCTCAAATGTTTCTGATTAAAACCTAAAAACAGATCTAGCATTAGGTAATCCATAATAAATTGAGCTGACCATGCTCTCAAACAATAATTGTATCTATTGGCAGATCTTTCCTATTAATTTCACGGATAGTTCATTTCAACCTAAGTTGCATCTCTGTACATCACTTTTCCTCCCTGTTTAGATGTTTGTAAATTTGTTCATATCAGGTGGTTTTTCATTAGACTTTTTTGAAGCAACTAAATATAGACATTAAAATGTTGGTATAAGAGCATGCACTAAAGAAATCAAAATTAGGTTAGCATTAGTGAGCACTGAGTAGTGAAATAGAAAAACAAGTAGAAGAGGTAAATGATTCTTTCATTTTATTTGTTTTGCTTTTTTGTTTTTTCAAAGTTTTAAGGAAGAAATGTTTGTTTTCTTTTTTTCTCTATTTTCAGTTTGCACTTGCATTATTTTTTCACAGAACAACATGGGCGGCAGCAGTGGAGTAGTGAACATGAAATAGAAGAAAGAAAGTTTCAGCCTCTTCTCAGGGTTCATCAGGTTGTGGAAATGTTGTGGGTGAAGGAGAACCATAAAACCCATTTGAGTGACCTTCCACCATCTTCAAAACTTATGTAAAGGGCCCTTTTAATTCCACTAAAAATTTTCTCCAATTTGTGGCAGTCCTAGACAAAGACAAAAAGAAAAATTTGAAGGGTAGTAGAGTATGGTTGTGTTATATTTGCAAGATAGGTTTTAGAGGGAGCTACACCAAGGTATATTCTCATCTTTTTGGATTTACAAGACATGAGGTTAAGGTGTATCTAGATATAAAGGAGGATGAGAAGGTAGAGGTTAATTGATTGCATATGGTGGTAGAAGCAAGGTCTAAGGATGTGACAATGTCAGTACAATCTACACAATCAGCTATGTCTATGCCATCCATGGTTGCTAGTCGTAGTGGTGATTTTTCAGAAGAGGAAAGAGAAAGACTAATGCCAATGAAAGGTCAGGGACAATTGCAAGCATTTTTAATATGCATGCATGGGATGTGGCAAAGTCTTCCATTGCCAAAAAAAATTATGCCCATGACATCCCATTTCATGTGGCATGTTCTCCTTGTTGATGTTATAGCAGCTTAGGGCTGCACTTCCTTCGCACAAATCACAAGAAGAAGCACATGAATTAAATGAGTAGCCTTCGGCTATTTAATTCATGATTACAATATTTAGTAAATGCAAAAGGCCGACCCTTTATGGTTCGCATGCTTTAGTCTTTACTTGGGCCGACCTTATTATAATTGATATTTATTATGGTTCTTTTATGTGGGCCGACCTATCTTGAAGAGGCGCCACACTTGTATAAATACAAGGTCATATTTGTCATTGTAACACATTCATTATTCAAGCAACTTCGCATTTCCTTAAGAGCAAAATTCGCACTTCATATCAGCAGATCCGATTTCAAGGAAGAACATATTCATTTGTATCTTGTGCATCTTGGAGAGGTGCGACCTCATTGTATTCTTTGTTGGCCATTGCTGGGGCTGAGTTGTAAGCAGATTTCTGCCATTGTTCTACTTTATATAAGAGATTCAATTGCTGGGTTTTTCTCCCTCAAGAGGAGGGTTTTCCCAGGGTATCTTTGTGTGTTCATTGTCTTATGTGTTGCAATTCTATTAAGTGCTTTCATTGTTCAATCTGATCTAAGAAACACTAACACTCCTTACTTCAAACAAATGTTCAAAGATGTAGCTTTTATTAGTCCTTGATTTAACCCCTAGAGAACATAAACTATACATTGTCCTCCTTGACAAAGAATATTCTAAGATGAGTTTCGTGATGGACATAAAGAAGACTTGGATTAGGACAAGCTACTCTAATGTCATGGATGAGTGAAATTATATTAGACATCAGCCACTCATCAACATCATAGTCACATGTGCTGCTAGCTCTTATTTTCTTAGAGCTATTGATTGTTCAAGGAAACACAAGGATGCGGACTTCCAATTTCACATTTTGAGAGAAACCATAAAGGAGCTTGGGGCCTCAAATGTTGTATAGAAGGTCACTGATTTGGCATATATGTGCAAATTAGTCGGCATGATGGTGGAGGGTGCGTACAAGCACATCTTTTCAACTCCATATTGTGTTCATGCATTGAACAATGCATTGAAAGACATAGAGAAAATAGATTGGGTGAAACATGCGGTGGCAAAAGGTAGAGATATTTAGATGTTCATTTGCAACCACCACACTTCACTTGCTCTCTTCTAAAATTTTCAAAGAAAGAATTCCTTAAACCTATGGACACTAGGTATGCCAATTATTTCATTTTGTTAAAGAGGATGCTTGAGGTATATGAGCTTCTACAATTGACGATGGTAAACTCAAAGTGGAGTAGATGGCCTACTACGAACAGTGCTATTGGAAAAGTTATCAAAACAAAAGATCCTTGATGATGATCGGTGATCCTACTTATCAATTGATGAGCTAAAGGGGCTCTATAATGAATGGTTCATAAGGCACAACACTTGCTAAAGGTTTTGCAAATGGGGTTGCAAGCTAAGTGGGCTTAACCTTGGGGAAAACTCCGCGGTTAAGCGCGCTTGAGCTGGAGCAGTACTGGGATGGGTGACCTCCCGAGACGGCCCAATACTTCACCTCTGTGAGTATCACCTAGATGCAATGAGTGCTAAGTCGACCATTCATTATCATCAGAGATGGGTTCTTGTGAACCACTACTCATGAAACATGGGTCAATGAGTTTGACTCAAACAATACACGGTTGAATCCTAATAGTAATATCATAATTTGACACGCTGTGGAAAATACCTCCTACTTATCAATTGATGAGCTAAAGGGGCTCTATGATGAATGGTTCATAAGGCACAACACTTGTTGAAGGTTTTGCAAATGGGGTTGCAAGCTAAGTGGGCTTAACCTTGGAGAAAACTCCGTTGTTAAGCGCGCTTGAACTGGAGCAGTATTGCGATGGGTGACCTCCTGAGACGGCCCAGTGCTTCACCTTTGTGAGTATCACCTAGATGCAATGAGTGCTAAGTGGACCATTCATTATCATGAGAGATGGGTTCTTGTGAACGACTACTCATGAAACATGGGTCAATGAGTTTGACTCAAAAACTACACGGTTGAATCCTAATAGCAATATCATAATTTGACACGCTGTGGAAAACACCTCCTACTTATCGATCCATTGTGAGCTAAGAAATTGATGATTTTATTATTAATTTTTTTATTTTATTGGTTCTAATTTTCTAACTTGCCAATTGACTTCGAATCTTATTCTGTTTTGAAAGTTTTGTTTGTAGATATGTTTTCTCCTTCATCTCACCTATTATAGATGTCATTATGTAATGTCCCCACTCTCAGAATGAAATCATGGTGGATTAATTCTAGCCCATCCAGCATTCCCGTGGGTTAGATGGTGTGATAAGGGAATGATTTTTGGCCATAAGAGTTAAATTTTGGTAGAATGTGTTTAGAGAATTAAGAGAGTGTTACCTTTAATCCAAGCTAAGCTTAATGCTGATCTTATTTTCCACTTGAAAAGTCAAAGCACACAAGGAGTTCAAGGCAAGCAAGGAGGTCTATTTGTTGGTCAAAGCAAGCAAGAAGGTCTACTTGCTGGTCAAAGCAGGCAAGGAGGTTTATTTGTACAACCAAGCACACAAGGAGGACAAGCAGGCAAGGAGGTGAGTCAACCTCATCCAATCTGATCAGCTTCTAGAAGCTTCCCCTTCCTAGGGCAGTTTAGGTAACTTAAGGGAGAAGCTACCATAAATTAATATTTTAAGAACAAATCTTATCACTTCCTTGGGGTGGCCGAAGGAAGCTTCCAAGATAGAATTTTATAATCTCCAAAAAGACAAAAAGGCAATCAGATTTTTCTAGAAAGGCTTGGGGAAGCTTAGCCAAGAAGTAAGTGAATATTTTAATGGAACAAATCTGATCTTCTTTGGGACACTTGGCTAGTTGCCTTAACCTTGAAGTAAAGTTAATATTTTAATAAAAGCAAATCTAATTCAACCCTAGGGAGGCTTTGTCTTAAGGGTCTATTTAAAGAAGGCTTGGGGGATGAGAAAGGCATGTTTTTTGTGTTCCTATTTTGCTATGACAGATTGAGCAGAGAAATCTCTTGATTGAAAGTAATTTTCAGTCCATTCAAGGTGGTGCTCCCTTGAATCCCATGGCATGGTGATGTCCCCATCCCACCAAGTTAGTTGATTTTAGACAGAATTCAACACAGAGCTCAAACAGATTGCTTTGGCAAGTTCTAGTTGTAGATTACATCCTTATTTTGGTGGCACTTTCATCTCTACTTACTAATAGGAAAATTTCAAAAGGTTTGTGTGGCAAAGAAGGCTATTTTGGGCAGTTTCCAGCTTCAAACATAACCAGGTTTTGCTACAGCAGTTCGCAAACAGAATTTATCATCAAATTTGAAGAATTTTTGGGCATATTCAAACTTTAGTGAGCTGCTACAGTGTTCGTTTTAGTCATCTCCAGCTAGGCTTATCATCCCATACTCTTAGCTTCATTCTCCATTCTCGCAGCTAGGGTTTTGTCTTGTGCTTTGGCACAAACTGGGTGTCATTGAAGGTCTGAAACTCAAAATCAGACCTAACAGATTGTAATATTCAGTATTTTCTATTGTAACCAGCTTCAAATCAAATAAAAAGATAAGCTAT
>CM021106.1:604570329-604631413 GCA_007115665.2 Sequoiadendron giganteum
ATTCTGAATTCTATAACAGCAATGACATAACTTCTCTTCCTCAAGATATGGTAGCTTTTGGTCAAGAAGAGAACAATGATTTGCATTCTACATTTGAGGGTACGCATGGTGCGAACATGGGTCATGATGATGTGAATGATACAACCCATCATAAATCAGACTTTGTGTACTTTGGGGCAGCAGATATAGAGCATTGTCAAAGGTTGACTGAAGATTGGTTACATAGAGCTACCCAAGCAAAGATGCTTGCTGCCCAAGCAAGACAACACCTCCAAACAGTCCAAGAGCATTGCAATCAGACAGATGATGCAAGGGAACAAAGAGAATCTTCCATTAGGTCTTTATTTCTTCCAAGGGAAAAAGAGGACAACGAAGATATATTTAAGAGGTATAAGCATAAGACTGATTTTCTGAGTTTGATCAGCAATTCTCTTTCATATCATGAGTCAAATTTGAAACCTTGCATTGAGAACATTCAAGTAGGGATGGTTAGGTGTGAAGTTGATCCTTTCCTACCTAGAGTTGATGAGATATTGGGTGGCGTTCATGGTGGACCAACCACTAAAGTTTTTTCTATGATGCAAAAGGAAGACATCTACTATTCATCCTTGGACTTGTCAACTCTTGCATATGATAGGGCAGCAATGTACTTATTGATTGGTGATTCAGTCTTCTTAGACTTGACAGTGGGCTATGAAGATCAGCATGTAAGGGACTTCATTTGGTGCATGCCTAAACAAAACATTTACTTGGCATCATCTAATGAAGGCACTCTAACTTGTAGAGATATAGGTAAAGTTGCAGCAGCTGTTTGGAGGTCTTGGAGAAGTATTCATCACACTTTCCTTGCTGAAGATTGGCTCATTGATGAATTCCTAACAACATTGATTGTTGATAGTACTTGTGGCCTCATGTGGAGTAAAGTTCTCAGTTGGGTAGATGATGTCCTGGTTTATAGCAGCCTCATAATGAGGTGTTACATTATGGATGAATGTGATGGCGCAAAGATTTGGGATCCTGGTAGTGACATATGTGGAGCATCTCTTCTTTGGAACTATGATAAGTTCCTTCATTTTGGGCATACAGGTGTAGCACAACAGAAGTCCATTGGTGTTGAGATGGAAGGACTTCCAATTTGTTCTTGGGTTCTAGGTGGAGTTTACTTATGGAGATCTTTGATGCTGCAGTACTTGGAGTTGGCATGGTAAGATAGATGTACATATTTGGAATCCAGGAGCTTCTTGGTGGGATAGTTGGCCTCATAGATTGACAGGACTTGAAAGTGTCAAGAGCTTCAACTATATTCAGAGGATGTTGGTTGGAGTTCTTCTCAAGATGATTTGGGATTCAGGTATTGATAGGATGATGCACTGGTACTCAGTGATCGCGGTGACTTGCTTTAGGTGTTATGGTTATAAGGCATGTACATCAAAGTGGAGCAACGGATTGGCATACGATTGCTTGAGGACAAGCAATCCCGAGAAGGGAGGACTGTAATGTCTCCACTCCCATAATGACATCATGGTGGATTAATTCTAGCCCATCCAGCATTCCCGTGGGTTAGATGGTGTGATAAGGGAATGATTTTTGGCCATAAGAGTTAAATTTTGGTAGAATGTGTTTAGAGAATTAAGAGAGTGTTACCTTTAATCCAAGCTAAGCTTAATGCTGATCTTATTTTCCACTTGAAAAGTCAAAGCACACAAGGAGGTCAAGGCAAGCAAGGAGGTCTATTTATTGGTCAAAGCAAGCAAGAAGGTCTACTTGCTGGTCAAAACAGGCAAGGAGGTTTATTTGCGTAACCAAGCACACAAGGAGGACAAGCAAGCAAGGAGGTGAGTCAACTTCATCCAATCTGATCAGCTTCTAGAAGCTTCCCCTTCCTAGGGAAGTTTAAGTAACTTAAGGGAGAAGCTACCACAAATTAATATTTTAAGAACAAATCTTATCTCTTCCTTGGGGTGGCTGAAGGAAGCTTCCAAGATAGAATTTTATAATCTCCAAAAAGACAAAAAGGCAATCAGATTTTTCTAGAAAGGCTTGGGGAAGCTTAGCCAAGAAGTAAGTGAATATTTTAATGGAACAAATCTAATCTTCTTTGGGATACTTGGCTAGTTGCCTTAACCTTGAAGTAAAGTTTATATTTTAATAAAAGAAAATCTAATTCAACCCTAGGGGGGCCTTGTCTTAAGGGTCTATTTAAAGAAGGCTTGGGGGATGAGAAAGGCATGTTTTTTGTGTTCCTATTTTGCTATGACAGATTGAGGAGAGAAATCTCTTGACTAAAAGTAATTTTCGGTCCATTCAAGGTGGTGCTCCCTTGAATCCCGTGGCATGGTGATATCCCCATCCCACCAAGTTAGTTGATTTCAAACAAAATTCAACACAGAGCTCAAACAGATTGCTTTGGCAAGTTCTAGTTGCAGATTACATCCTTATTTTGGTGGCACTTTCATCTCTACTTACTGATAGGAAACTTTCAAAAGGTTTGTGTGGCAAAGAAGGTTATTTTGGGCAGTTTCCAACTTCAAACATAACCAGGTTTTGCTACAGCAGTTCTCGAACAGAATTTATCATCAAATCTGAAGAATTTTTGGGCATATTCAGACTTTAGTGAGCTGCTACAGTGTTTGTTTCAGTCATCTCCAGCCAGGCTTATCATCCCACACTCTTAGCTTCATTCTCCATTCTTGCAGCTAGGGTTTTGTCTTGTGCTTTGGCAAAAACTAGGTGTCATTGAAGGTCTGAAACTCAAAATCAGACCTAACAGATTGTAATATTCAGTATTTTCTGTTGTAACCAGCTTCAAATCAAATAAAAAGATAAGCTATCTTGTTGGGTATGTTCATCTTGTTTTTGTTGAATTACTAAAAACTATGTTCTAGTGCATCTCTTTTTGTTTATGCTTGGAATCCTCTAATCTACATGTTATAGTAAATCTCTATTGAAACATAAGTTGAAAGCAAGACAGAAAATTTCAGACCAGCAAAGAGAAAAATTTCAGTTAGAACCTATAGGGGTTCTTACACATTAGATATGTCGATATGGACTCTCCTAGTCTTAGAGAGATTTATGAGACATTCGACAACATGTTTAAGCAAATGAAACAAGAAATTTGTAATAAGGATCCTAATTTGGGATTATATGAGCAGCATATTAATCCCATTGTGATCTGGTGGTGGAACACTATGAACACCCCGCTTCATATGGTAAGTCTTTGTTCAAGGTTGGGAGGTTGCCTCCTTGTAATGATATAGAGCTGAAATAAGGGTTAATTAACTTAATTAAGGTCCTTTGAAAGATGTATTCAAGTGAGGAGTCAACTTTACTTCACTCACAATTGCTTTTCTTTACTAATCTTTGTGGTCCAACATTCAGCAAACCAGATGCAAATGATGTATAGACCTACATTAGTTCAACCTGACCCTATTTGATGGTGGACATAGCATGGAAAGGATACACCAAAGCTGAGAATTCTTACCATTCGTTTCTTTTCACAGGTTGTCAATTCCTTTGTTGTAGATAGGGATTGGTTCACATACAACTTCATCCACTCTATCAAAAAGAATAGGCTTACGTCTAGATGAGTGGAGGAGTTGGTGGCCGTGTGTAGTGCCTTGTGACTTCAAGATTGTCAAACTCCAAATTATCGACGAATTCCAATTTTACAATGGGATGTTGATCTTGAAGATGCCACCCAAATTGATGTGGAGTAGACATAGGAGGGATCGATTGGGGTTCCATTGGATGAGGCAGCCCCTTATAGTGGCAATGACTCACAATCAACTTCTATTTTGATGTAGTGTTGGCAAATGCCAATTAGGGGCAGCAACATACTTTCTATGGTATTGTCATTTTGTAGATGAAACTTGCAGCTTTTGGTATTTTGTTGTATTTTTTTAATATTGTTTATCATTTACAATTATTTTTTCTCATACGAGCATAAACATGAGATCGACCCAAACTCTTGTGAGCACAACCATGAGATTAATAATAGCTCCTTTCGAGAAACCACACTCAAAATCACCTATGGAAGACCAAGAGTCACAACTTAGAAATCCAATTATTTAGAAACCACTTCCACATTCAAAGCCAACTATGGAAGACCAAGAGCCACAAATTAGAATTCCAAATTAGATGTCCCTTTAGGATTTGAACTTGGGTCTCCACAATAAGAAATCACTGCTTTAACCAATTAAGCTCAACCCCTTGGACTTTTGTTGTATTTTTTAATTTTATATAATATAATATGTCATATGCACATTGACAATGAATTATGAAAAAGCAATTGAATCGGCATCTGTTAACTTATTCAACTCTCAATTTAACTATCATGTTGTGCATTAAGGATCTATATGTTAGATTTAGGATCAGAAATGAAAGCAATCAGAAAATGCAACACATAAGACAATGAACACAACAAGATACCCTGGGAAAACCCTCCTACTCGAGGGAGAAAAAACCCAGCAAATATATCTCTTATATATTGAAGGAATAAGAGCAGAAATCTGCTTACAACTCAGGCCCAACACAATGCCGAATTTGATACAATGAATAATAGCACCTCTCCTAGATGCAAAGATACAAATGAATATGTTTCTCCTTGAAATCGGTTTGCTGCTACAAAATGATGATTTGCTGCTACAAGATGATGATCTGCTGCTCAAGTATGAACTTCTTCTAGGAATGCGAATTATGATGAATGAACTTGATGATCAAATGAATGATCATCACCTTGTATTTATACAAAACTAGGTGACTCTTCATTTGGGTTGGCCTCTTTTAAGAAACAAGGTGACTCTTCATAAAATTATTATATATAGCAAGTCCGACTTGCCTTGTTATTATTTATCCATCATTTTTAAATTTGAGAGAAAGATATCTCCCACTGCTATAACATCAACACTATAATGTATATGATGAATGTCTTATCAATGTTATTGTATGAATAATTGAAATTCCCCTAGATTTTTAAATTTTTCCCTATATTTATATAGTCATCCCCTCTGTCGTCCCTTGCTGGCCAATAAAATGGCCACAAAAAAATCTGTCCCCAAAACGCATCCCCCTATCCCCTGCCGTCCCCATCCCAAAAATTTGGTGAAACATAGGTTTTTAGTTGTGTTGCATAAATACTGAATCCTTTTTTTTTTAAATACAACTAAAATGCAATAGCATTTGAATTTGTAAACCAAAATCCCAAATTAAATATTATTCTAAAATCATGAGGGATCCTCACCTCCTATCTGGCCCCGCTCCAGATGCAACAGTATCACTGACAGTCAAGATAGCTACCTTGATTTCTTTATCACCATTTTCTGCTCTTGAACTGTTTTCTGTAGTTCCATACTTGCCACTTGCACTTTGACCACTGCTTGACATACACTCTTTGGATACTGATTTCTGGAAAGCATTCATACTGCTGACATCAGAAATTAATAGTGCCCAGACCATACTCCCAGCTGGCAGAATTGCATTTCCTACAGGCAATTCCAACAGTGCATTTGCAGACTTCATGCTCAAAAGACGGCTACTAGCTTGGTGGCCTGTGCTTTCAGCGACAAAACTGGATGAAATGGAAGCCAATCAATGGAATGACACGCAGAAGTTAACAATAAGGGTCATAAACATACAAATCGAAAAGAGCCAAAAAATGTAAAATTAATCTGAGTAGGGAAAAGAAGAAATATATTATCACAATGGAGAAGTACAAGAAATGTAAGGCACATGGTACAATTCATTAATAATTGTTCCAAAGCATGAAATGTAATTTGGTATGTATAAGGCTCACCCTGGATTAGCAGATCCATTGTCCTGTTTCCAACAAACTGTAGCCCGATGAAATTCAGGTCTAAAAGGATCTAGTCTTATTGGTTCTGAAATGCAAGCATGTACCCTGTAAGAGAAATACATGTTCAATTAAGTAAAAGGATATACAGACCAACCACAAACAAGTATCTGAAAGTATCAAAAGTGTGTCTTCTATAAAATCCATCTAAAGACAAATTTTCAAACATATTCTCTAGCAACATCATTTTGAAACGTTTGTTCAAGACAGCTGTCCAAAAATCTAATTAGGGGAGATGGTAATTCTTTTTGTTCTAGGTTAAATACAAACTTCTTCCTATCTAGAAACCTATAAGACATGCCCTGCCTTTGCAATGATCTCTCAAAATTCATCCATTTATCTTCAAATAAATTTACTCAAACCCCAGATATTTATGTGCCTTAAAGATTTCTTTCAGTTGTCTCTTCAGTAGTCAACACAAAAAACTGAATTTGAGCATTTATGAACTTTTATTTAGAAAAATAATGACATAATCAGGTATAGCTTCAAGGTTGAATGTATAAACAATAATGTCTTCAGAACCGATCACTAACCAGACCACAAAGATAACTTAATATAAGTGCTAGCCGAACATAAGTATCATGTTATCTTGCACATCCATAGACAAATAACAAGTTGAAATCAACTTTCTTGAGACACAAAGTAAGGGATCCATAACCTAGATAGCACTTTGTTTTTTCAACATGGACCATATCTTCATACCTGCAAAGCTTAGGATCCCTCCATCCAGCTAAGCATCGGATTGCAGGAATGGCCATAAGATGGAAACAAACCAAGCAGCTAACAGGATTGCCAGGAAGACCAAAGGCAAGTATCTTCTTTTCTTGTCTTGTCTCTGTTGCTGCAATATCTATGGTTGCAAATGTTAGTGGCTTTCCTGGCTTCATGAGAACCTGCAATTGAGGCCCAAGTACATGCAGACCAGATATATGTCACGTCAACTACTTCCAAGAATTAACAATAGCAATTGCACAAAGTGAAAGTAAAATAATGTTGAGAGAAGCAAGAAAATACCTCAAACATCTTACTGAAAGCATTTTAATCACTAATTTCAGTAGCCTCTAATAAAGGTCATTTGTATATTTCTTGAAACATTAGTCAAAAATACTATTGCGCATGTTTGGACTCAGTAAGCAAAATGCCACAAGTGTGACTAACAAGCACTATCAAAGAAAGTTCGAATTTAGATCTTTAACATTAATAAAGCCTATATATATATATATATATAGCCATAGCCATAGCCATATCCATAGCCATAGCCATACAGTATTTTTAACTTATAAATTTTGAGACTGCTTTGGGTTAAATGACCTAGATAAGGAATTGACAAAATTTTAGCTCCATCCCTGATCGAAATGATATTATGTGTATTATTTTCTTGGAAATGACTGCTCCTTGGCCCCTCAAAGATGAAAGCTATAATGGTGATCATTCATGCAATTTTAGTCACTCAGTTTTCACAGAAATGAAATTTTATTAAATACAATGCAAAGGCAAATGGCTCCAACAAGACTTTTCTACAACTTTGATTGGTATTATAAATGGTTAAGCAAATGAACTTTCAATTTTCATGTACAAAATGATGCAAAATAAGCTGCAGAGAAATATCAACCCCAATATGGCTATGTTGGGGTGTTCATTAGAATCATCAATGGGCATGAATCTATTAAGAGAAGCTAGCTAGGGGCTCTAAGGATGGTTTTAACTTGACATAATTGTCCAAAATGGTTGGCTGCACAATCAGACATGTTACATCCCGATGCTTCTATCTGTTCAACCTTAAATCCATACTTTAATTGGGATTTAGAGTAAATGTTGTAGAGCATTTTTATTTGTGTTGTGCTAGTTTTTCAATTTGTTATGCCATCTATAATGATCTCCTCTGAATACAGCCCTGAAGAAGCTAACTTAATGAAGATATATACAATGGATAAAATATAATATAGTAAAAAATATAAATTAAAATTAAACATAGCAGTATATGATATAATATAAAGAGATTTGTTAGCTGACTCACTACAAAAATTATCCAAGAGAATAAATTTATTGCCATAAATATATCAAACCCTAAGCTTTTTAATTCCTTGCACCCACAAGTACGTCTCTATATCAAGTATCAATAACATTCGTAATGGGATTGATCCAATAGAGATGCATAAACTTAGCTGCAAAGGGATGAATAAGGCATTGGAAACATAGAGCTACTAGCATGTTGTGAAAGTATATCTAACTGTAAAGCAGTAAAGGAGGGAATCCAGAAAAATCTAGGCGATTTCTTCACTTGCTCACAGCTGCCATTGTTTCCCTTGGCTTCAAAAATGGAAATATGATTGATAGAGCATCAAGTCCTTTGCTAACCTGAGCATATACATGATGTTTTATATTACCAGAATGTGGAGTGTATAGAGCCTGCAAATATAACTTCACAAACATTTATGACCCTGCAAACCATTGATGTCTCCTTGAGTTATGAACCATAACCATTATAACACCAGCATGGCCATGGTACATCTATTTTCAAGATTTGTGTATACATGCTGAGCAAGGATTGAAAAACTTGTGTCTTGAGAAAGCATGAACAAAGCAAGAAAACAAAATAGGCCTATGAGTACGTGTTCTCAAATTTCAAATATTCTAGGCTTTTCAAGACTTCAATCAATTGTAAATTCCAAAACATACTGAATTTAAGGGCCTCTTCAACTCCAAACATTGTTTTACATTTGCAATCTTTAGTGTTCAAATTTGCCAATAAGCCTATTTGTTTTCACATATAGATCTTTAATGACAGCATTTAAACTCAAACCTCTTTGTATAAAACATTTACACCAACAAGAAGCTCACACCATTTTTCTAACTAGCATCTAGATCAATAAACCTTTCCTTTCCTCTGCATTCACAAACATGCTATTTTTAAAATTATAATGACCGGTTAGGTCAAGCATAAATTAACCAAAAACTCATTAATATTTATGCATGCTTATCATCCAATTTGCACTACTGCATGAAAAACAGTGTAGTAGATTCAGCATACCCTGTTAAAATATGTAGTACCACGTTTCTCTAGTAAAATCTTTACAAAATCCTTATCTCCCATTGAAACACCGCCTGAAGATAAGATTACATCTGCTCCAACAGAAATAGCTTTATCCAGCATATTTTCTATGTCTTCTTTCTCATCGCATGCAATACCTAAATCACATACTTTACATTGTTGCTGAGCACAAGCTGCCAATAGCATGGCCCGATTCGAGTCCCTGATCTGCTTCAGTTTATCAAAACAAGTAAATCAAAACAATGGAGAAAAAACAATTTCATTCATATCTTTGTATGCTTCAGTTTATATCAAATCCCCCTTTGTACTTGTCTCCTTTAATGCCTTATCTACCCAGCTTTCTCTTCAACTTCAGTGAGCAATGAAATTTTTAATTAACTGATCCTTATAAGTTGTTATGTATAAAGAACATTTGCAATCAAATTATGTTGTTTTCATGTCATAATATTCTTCCAAGTGTGTGTAAGTATGTACCTTAAAAACTACAAAGATTCAGCCATACCTGACCCCGACCCAGGGAATGTGATGATGGATCTACCAGTTCATCCCCTGTGGAAAGCACTGCAATTGTTGGTCTTGGATAAACCTGTTAAAAACAACCATAATAGAAGTATATCAACTGATCCTTTAAATTTTAAGTCCAAGAAATGAATTGAACTATAAAAGAGTGCTCCACATAATGATAAATCAGAAGAAGATCTACCTTGACCATTATGACACCAATTGTGGCCAACAGTCCAATTTCTGCAGCACCAATTTTCTCACCAGATCTTAATACAACTGTCCCTTTTTCAATGTCATATCCCTGCTCAATTGCATTTTATAAATAGAAGTTGGTGTTGACTGTAAAGAGTTTATCCCAGTGGGAAGGCAACAAAAATTTCCAAGTAATTCTATTCCAGTGAAATTCCTTAGTTTCTTCAACATTTTCCATGAATTCAACAAAATTTTGTGATGCAGAAAAGGAAAAATAAATTGAAGATATCACAAGAAAATCAAATGCCCTTTTTTGCAACCCAGTGTTTGTCACCAATTGTTCAAGCTAATCTATGTGTGGAAAACAAACTTGGAAAGTAAACCAACATGTAATAATTTTTTGAATTATCCCCACATGTAAAGCTCCCAACAATTGTAGACCTAAGACAATCAAACTGACTCAGATAGCTGCAGAGAAGATCTAGTATAAGCTGTTTAGGGCCTCTGCAATCCAGATGGCTTCTTAATGAGTGGTTGCTCCTTGCTAAGATCATAATAGAAAGCCTTCTCTGGTTCGTTTCTACACATCCCTCACAAAGTCTCCCACATTGGACTTCACTGTTGAGAATAAAAATCAATCTTGCAATAGTGGTCTCCTTTTAAAAGGATGCCTCAAATCCTAGAAGCAGATGCCAGTTCTTGAACTGGATAGAAGCCAGCTGGAACATGATATTTCCTATCTTTTTAATGACATAACGTGTCATTTTGCTGTTATCAGACCCCTGTTGCAGTCCTTGTATGAAAGAGAGCAAAGAACTGGCAATTCATGGGAAAATTTGAGCTCACAATTTGCTCAAAGTTTTATTTTAATTGTCTTCTCCTTATACAAAGACAGAAGATCATTAAAGGAGGGCTGCGGTTTATCAATAAGGCAGGATCATTTAGGATTATAGAGAAATTTTTGGGCCTGAAACCTTCATTTGACCAAATAGTCTGTAACCGCTCCACAAGATTACAGTCCATGATCAGAATGGAGAATCCCCTAAATTGAAGGAACCAATACAATTAGGATATTTCTTTGAGCATGTAGATCAGGACTTGAAGGGTCAACAAACTCTTAAGAGGAACAAAAAGCCCAAACTTATGCTCTAAGGTTGAATCTAGAGATTATGGAAGGACCAAACGCCTTTGAGATTATGAAAAATGAATGAGTCTCCATCCGATAGCTCTCTAAATAAGACCAGGAAGTGGTAGCAGAAGCTCAGGAGGCCCCTAGTGAAAACCAAGAGGTTGGACCTCCCCTGACTATAAGCAGGAAAGCAGGATCCTGATTACCAAGCACGACATTAACTATAAAATAGGTCATACATTGCACTGCCTCAAGGGGACTTAAGAAAAGGTCCACAAAGTTCAAAGAGGAAGGTGAGGCTCTCATCAATTTAGGCAGTTAAAGAACATAAAGGAACTCTTGGAGTTGTTAAAACCCCAGCCAAGACTTCCAAACAACCATTTACTCATCGACACTTGGGTGTAAATACCCCAATCAAACAGAGAGAGGTACAGAGAGACAGCTTCAAATATATAAATCTGATTCTTTGTTTAGCAAGCTAGTGATGGAAAATGCAAAAATGGTACAGAAACCTTGGGAGGCGGCAATTTGCATAGATGAACTGTCAGAAGATCTAGCTATTCTCTGGAATCATCATAAAATCACATGCCAAAAGCTTGCAAATAGAAGATTATCAATATCACACAAGGTTGGTGCTTATAAACTGCAACTCAAACTTATCTTCCATTTCTTCACATGTTTATGGCCACACCATTCTCCATCCATAAAACATAGGTATGGAATGAGCATAGAGATTTTAGATTTGTAATCCCATTTGAGAAAAGGCTTATGGAAAGTCTGTTTAATGCAGTCCTAACAAATAATGAAGAGGAAGGAAGAGCCCGCTCTTTCAGCCTCTAATTTGGGCATTCAACGCAATCTGGATCATCTAGAACTTTGCAACATTGAACCCAATGCTGAAACATTTGCCTGAATGATAGATTACAGAGGCAATCATATAATGAGAGGTTTTATTTCTTTTTGACCTAAGCCACCAGATCTGAGATTTTCTTGGAAATTTTCCCATATTTAATCTATTTGCATTTTAATACAGTTCTCTCACAGCCTGTGAACATGACATGATTAATTTCTATGACAAATGTACAAATGAAGTGCCCCAGCCCAAGTGTAACAAATGGATGTGTGCAGTTATAACAATCCTGTTTATACATGTAATTTATTATGTTACTTATGCAAAATAAAATTAAAAACCTCCTCATCTGTATATGACTCATGACTCACTGATGGTGTACAAGACTGGGGATTTTCTAATATATGACTTAACTAGAGACAAGCGTCTTTCTTCCCCACCCACAGCTATCCATGGTGGCTCTCCATAGTTTACAAGGTAGCTTGCTCACAAAAACATGGTTTGATAAACTTATGAAATTGCTCATAGGTAAGTACATAAAAGTTTAAAACTAGAAATTGTTAGAGTAATAAGTTATTTCACTTAATTAATTTAATCATATTGGTTAATTAATTAAGTCACTTATCACTTTAGTTTTACTTAAGCTAAACTTAAGCACATTAATAATTAATTATTAATTATTAAGTGTGTACACTAGGGTTTCCTAATTTTAGGTTTTGATCTCCTTTCTTAAGGATTGATCTCATTGTAATTATTCATAGTCTCTTAATGCATTTTTCAGCTTGAGGCTTACAAAGCATCTTTGTTGTTCTGGAACATCTTTCTTTCATTGTGACAGGTTATTGCTTGCAGGTGTTCACTAGGGTCTGTGAGGTTGTTTTATCAACTTCTACATGGTATCAGAGCTTCAGATTTGCAACTGCTTGTTCGTCATTTGAAAGATATGTCTTACTGTTATTTTTAAGCGCAAGTGGATCTTTTCGCAAGATTTGGGGGTAGCCAATTTTTCTGTGCATTTTTGGGCAAAACTGTTAATGGATGATAGCTTCAGTCAGATATAAATAACGAATGCTGAAAGCATCTTCGTTATTTACATATGATCAAAGATTATCCTTAATATACATATTTTTGGAAATCGAATTTATGAGCATATATAAATTTGAAATAATAGATGTTAGAATTTCGCATTTAACATAAATCGGAATTCATTTAAATATCCGCCAATGTATAGAAGTGAAATATTCCGAACCAATTTTCTTTTGTTTTTTCAATTGCAAATTACAAATAGATGCACCCGTTAAGGTTAGCTCTAAACCAAAACGATGCTGAAGCAACTCTAACCAGAATGTACACCAGGATCCCGATGAGGGCAAGGCGTGAGCATTGGTCAGAGGATCTGAATGCCGAAACAGAGCTGGAAGGAACTCTAACCAAGGATGGCGCCAATGATGGCGAGCATATGGTTAGAGGGTCTTAATTGAAATGCTTATACAAGAACTCTAACTAAGGATGCGCCGGTGAACGACGAGCATGTGGTCAGAGGGTCCCTACCATCTAATATACTGAAAGCAAACTCAACACCAAGTATGTGCTACCCAATTCCAGTATGGAAATGAGGCAACCATATGGCGGAGATCAAAAGAATACAATTGCGATTACAGAAAGTAAAGTAAGACTAAGAGAAGTGCCGACAGTACTACCGTTCAGCTTATAATGAAATATATAATGCCTGCAAGATCAAGTATTAGAGCTCTTCAATTTGCTGCAACAATAAGGAATCTTTCACAAAGCCTTTAATGATTTCCTAACACCAATCCAAGAAGGAGAATGCAGATTTCCTCAAATCTGTTATGACAGACCTGCACTTTAAATTATATAACCAGCATGCCTGTAACCCACTAAATTGCTCATATATCACTCAAAACTGATCCAAATGACTTCAAGTTTGATGCAATAGACCTTCAAAAAGATGGCGCCTAGTTTAGTAATAAGAAATGGCAACTGAAAGTGGTTATTAATTACTGGCACGAATCCCCAGACACCCCAGAAAGTACGGCCTTCAAGGAATGACGAATTTGCTTTATAAAATCATAAACTTCATATTAAAATCTGCAAATATTCATGAAGAGTCGCCTCCAACAGGGAAACACAATGAGACAATACCCAGAACGATTCTTTTTGTATTTTTTGACTTATGAATAAAAAGACAATCTACTGTAATGAAAATGCAACTCCAGAATTTCACTAAAATGCAAATAAGCTGATCTACAAACCCACACAATGAATTACAATGCAGAAATCCACTACAAATCACTCAACACTAAACTACTTCACCACTAGTCGCTATCTTTCAAGCGAGAAGCAATGCCAAGCTAGGAGGCTTTCATTCCTCGAAGCAATCCCAAAGCCAATCCGGCAGCATAACATTTCTGTAGACAAAAGATGCTGAAAAGATAACCAATGGTTTCCTTTTATAATTTCCAGATGACTCTTCTCGAAACCCTAATCTTCTTTGTTGAGTCAAACCCTAATCCTCCAATAGATGGCGTCCCACTTTTCCAAGCAAAATTTGACTTTTAATATAAACTTTATTTCTTCCTTGAAGTTGCGCCCAACTTTAGCTTGGATTAAATCTTTTAATAATATTAATTTTCTCAATGAGGCGCCTACCCATAAAGAACATCTTTTAAAAACAACTTAAAATGAAGTTGCTAGGCCAAGGGGTCAATGTTAAAATATAACATTAAAACATGACTTAATTAAAATAATTCGACTTATCTCTCCATTTATGCCCCAAAGCCAAAAATGAGTAAGCCAATTGATCTGCCTGAAGTAGAAAGCCGACTGTGCCAAAGCCAACAGGACCACTGCCAAAAATAGAATTTACTAAAAATAGTAAATTCCTGAAAATGCTCAGAACGCTAGGAAAACATATCACTGCGAAGCTCTCTGAAAACCCAGAAAGAATCCGCCATTGAATCAACCACCCTCAAGCAAGAGCATCCTTCAAAACAAGAAACCCTAGTTTTACCTTCCCACAAGCCTACGGGTCTCCGGAATAGGCCAACGGTCAACTGCAAAGATCATGCTCGAGAAGGGGACATTACAAGAAGGTTGTATATGTGTTAGATATACTAACCACATGATAATTGGATTTATCAAGAAGCCCGCGCGCCCAAAGGGACACGTCCCATGAGTGGATGTGTCTCAACTTGTGGAGACACATCCTCTCATGAGATGTGTCTCTTAGAGGCGGGTCTCCTCTCATACTTATGGTGGTTCCTTCTTTGACATGCAAACATCGAAATCAATAGATGTTCTGCAATCAGTACATTCAGGATAAATAGTTAAATCTGGAAATTCAAAATCTGACTTAGAATTTTGAGTAGGATTCTTACACTTAGAATTTTCTTAAAACCTTTAGGCTCCCAATTTGATTGAAGATTTGATTACATTTACATGGTATCAGAGCCACGTTGTGTGAATCCAAATCAAATCTAAATATCAAATTGCTCAAGAAAATTCGTATTTTCTAGAATCGAATTCACATCACATTCTTCATAATGTCAAGTGTGATCAGATTTGAAGATCGTCTTGCAGGAGAAGACAACTTTACATCATGGAAATTTAGAATCATGATGATCCTTAAAGAGAATAAACTAGACTCACTTGTGAGAGAAAATAAAAGGGAACCAGAGGCTGAACCTGAGAAAACTCAATGGATTGAAAACAATGAAAGAGCCATGAAAATCCTAGTAGATGCAGTTAGGGATCATATAGTGCCTATCTTAGCAAAACATGAAACTGCGTATCATATGTTCAAATCTCTTGAGAGTACCTATGAGATCAACAACACCAGTAGGGCTCTTGCATTAAAGAGGCAAATCAACAATGCCCAAATAAACAAAGGAGAGTCAATTAATGCATACTTCATGAGGATCACTGAACTAAGGGATCAGTTATCCACAATTGGATATCAGATTGATAGCAAAGAGTTAACCCTAATTGCACTAGGAGGCCTACCCAACTCATGGGAGTCATTTGTTCAAGGAATAAGTGCGAGATCTAAACTCCCCAAGTTTGATAGGCTGAGAACTGACTGCCTTCAAGAGGAAACAAGACTCTCCACTAAGGAAAATAAACAGAAGAACATGGATGAAGACATTCATGTACTCAACAAAACAACTAATAAAAGGAACAAGAAAAACTCCTACAAGAGAGGATCTTTTAAAAGAAAGAGAAATCCCAATGGAAAGGGATCTTCTAAGAAGAAAGATATCTCTCAAATGCAATGCTTTAGATGCGATCAATATGGTCACTATGCAATGAAGTGCCCTGACAGATCAAAGCAACAAGCATCATTTGCCAAAGTAGGAAAGACAAATTCAGATCATGAATCTGAGAACTTTGTGTTCTATTCAGCTTTATCTAGCCAAACATCTAACAACACCCACAACTGGGTAATTGATAGTGGTTCTTCTAGACACATCACAGGATTCAGAGAACACCTGGACACTATGACTGAAAGATCTGATGAAGTAGTAACTATTGGGGATGATTCTGCACACCCTGTAAAAGGGGTTGGAACTTGCTCCATCAAACTAAAATCTGGTCTCTCTCTTCAACTTACTGGAGTCCTATTTGTACCTGGAATTAAGAGGAACCTAATATCCATCTCTGCCCTTGAAGGCAATGGATATAGAGTTACCTTTATGGATGGGAAAGTTTTAGCATGGCCTAAGAACTCAACCATCAAGAAAGCCCAAACCATAGTGTAAAACAAGGGTACCTCTACAAACTATGCACTGAAGTTAAACAAGCCCTTACCCATGACACCTTTGATTCAAATGAGATTTGGCATAGAAGATTAGGACACCTTCATTTCCATGCCCTACCTTCTGTAGAAAAACTTGTTACGGGCTTACCTAAGTTAAAACCATCTCATGAAGGAACTTGCAAAGGTTGTGCCTTCGGAAAGAATACAAAGGGGTCATTTCCCAATAGTTTGAGCAAAACCCTAAATGTGTTAGAACTGGTTCACTCAGACTTATGTGGACCCATGTCTGTACCCTCTAAAGCAGGATTTCTATACTATGTCATATTTGTAGATGACTTTTCTAGGAAAACCTGGATCTATTTCCTTAAGTGTAAAGAGTCAATAGAAATCCTCAAAAGGTTCAAAGAGTTTAAAACCCTCACTGAAAACTTCTCCAAAAAGAAAATAAAAACCTTAAGGACAGACAATGGGAAAGAACACACCTCTGAAATTTTTAAAGAATTTTGCATGAGTAATGGAATTAAGAGGGAGTTCACAGTTGCCTACAACCCTCAACAGAATGGGGTTGCTGAAAGAAAAAAATAGAACCATTGTAGAAGCTGCTAAGGCAATGTTGTTGGACCAAAACATTGAAACCTC
Organism: Sequoiadendron giganteum; assembly: GCA_007115665.2. Classification (NCBI taxonomy): domain Eukaryota; kingdom Viridiplantae; phylum Streptophyta; class Pinopsida; order Cupressales; family Cupressaceae; genus Sequoiadendron; species Sequoiadendron giganteum. Next base: position 604,587,321 of record CM021106.1, read on the forward strand.
CTTCTGGGCAGAAGCCTCTAGAACTGTTGTCTATATTAAGAACAGATGTCCTCATTCTCATCTTGATAACAAAACTCCTGAAGAAGCCTTTACCGGTTTAAAACCTGACATTAGTCATTTTAGAATTTTTGGTTGTCCCGTCTATATTCATGTGGCCAAAGAGAAGAGATTCAAACTAGAACCTTCTGGAAAGAAGAGAGTATTTGTGGGTTATAGTGAAACCTCCAAAGCCTATAGAATATTCATACCCGGGCAAAAACAAATTGAATTGAGCAGAGATGTCATCTTTGAAGAAGACATTGCATTCAAGAGGGCAAGAAGTTTAGTGAGACAAAAACCTATTCCCCGAGAGTACCTGAAATGGAACCTACTCCTGAGATTCAGAGGGAGCACCTTGAGGAAATGCCACATGAACCATTGAAGAAGAAGTCTATCTGGAACAGCCTGAAGGCTTTGTGATACATAAACCTGACTCACATGTATGCAGACTGAAGGAAGCCCTCTATGGACTTAAACAGGCTCCCAAGGTCTAGTATGAAAGAATTGACAGCTATCTCTTGGGATTAGGATTTTCAAAGAATGATGTTGACTCCAATTTCTACTTCAAGGTAATCAAAGGTGATATGCTAATAATTATTTTATATGTTGATGACCTGCTGATAACAGGAGAAGATCACCTCATTGCTCAAGGGAAGCAGGATCTAATTTCTGAATTTGACATGAAAGACTTAGGCATTCTACACTACTTCCTAGGTTTGGAAGTATGGCAGAAATCAGAGAGCATTATACTAAACCAAGGGAAGTATACTATTGATATTCTGAAAAGATTTGGAATGTTGGACTCGAGACCGATGTCTACACCTATGGAAACCAACCTTCACAAATTGAAAGAAGCAACAGCAGAATCCAAGTGTGCAGATCCAACCCTTTACAAACAGATGATTGGATCCTTGATGTATCTAGTTAACACCAAACCTGATATCTGCTATGCAGTGAATGTTCTCTGCCAGTTCATGTGTGAGCCAAAGGAAATTCACTTAATGGTTGTGAAACATATTTTGAGATATCTTCAAGGCACTATTGGATATGGTCTCCTTTACAAGAATGATCAACTAGATCTACATGGATACTTTGATTCAAATTGGGCTAGAAGTGTAACCGATCGGAAAAGCACATCAAGATGTTGCTTCAGTTTAGGATCGGCTATGATCTCCTGGATTTGTAGAAAACAATCTTCAGTTGCACAGAGCTCAACAGAAGCTAAATACATTGCAACCTCAATGGGAGCAAGAGAAGCAGTTTGGCTTCGTAAATTGCTTGTGGGACTCTTTGGTGAGCCCTTAAATCCTACAATTATTCATTGTGATAATCAGAGTTGCATCAAACTCTCTGTAAATCCTGTCTTTCATGATAGATCTAAGCACATTGAGATCCCCTATCATTATGTAAGAGATATGGTGGAAAGGAAAGTGATTCAGTTGGAGTATATCAGTACAAATGATCAAACTGCAGACATTCTCACCAAGCCTCTCTCTCGAATCAAGGTAGAGCACTTCAGGAAGAAACTTGGTATGGTTGAAATGTAATTTGTTATTTATGTTTGAAATACAAATTGTTTATAAATTGTACTAATATATAAAGATGTTTAATGTGTAAACTCTTTTGTCATGTGTGTGACTCCATGACCTTATGGCCTACTCCCCCTGTGTACATTATTGAAAGGTGAGGATCTTTCTAATAATGAGCACTTGTATTTGACATTGTAAAGTGACGACTCTACAATGATAAACTATCATGATAGATATCATGTGACTTGATATCTGTGGACATGTCATGATAGTATCTCTTGGACACTTTGATTGATATCATGGGACTTGATATCATCTGAAGATCATTGTGATCCTTAAGAGATAATCATGGTGGATATTTATATCCGTGGATATGCCATGAATTATGGTAGACATCATGTGACTTGATGTCAGTGCACATACCATAATAAAGATGTGTTATGAAGAATGTCATGTGACTTGACAATATTGAAAAATCATACCATATCTTAGATATCACGTGTCAAGGTGATATCTCTACTTATTTGATTTGAAATATCTTCCCTAGCTAAGAGGGAGTGTTAATGGATGATAGCTTCAGTCAGATATAAATAACGAATGCTGAAAGCATCTTCGTTATTTACATATGATCAAAGATTATCCTTAATATACATATTTTTGGAAATCGAATTTATGAGCATATATAAATTTGAACTAATAGATGTTAGAATTTCGCATTTAATATAAATCGGAATTCATTTAAATATCTGCCAATGTATAGAAGGTTGTATATGTGTTAGATATACTAACCACATGATAATCGGATTTATCAAGAAGCCCGCGCGCCCAAAGGGACACGTCTCATGAGTGGACGTGTCTCCACTCTCATGAGACATGTCTCTTAGAGGCGGGTCTCCTCTCATACTTATGGTGGTTCCTTCTTTGATATGCAAACATCGAAATCAATAAATGTTCTGCAATCAGTACATTCAACATAAATAGTTAAATCTAGAAATTCAAAATCTGACTTAGAATTTTTTAGTAGGATTCTTACACTTAGAATTTTCTTAAAACCTCTAGGCTCCCAATTTGATTGAAGATTTGATTACATTTACAAAACCGGGCATCGCCATCGTGTTCAGAGCGCCCAAAAACCCTAGAAACGCCTTCGGTTTCATCGATTTTGGAGCTATTCAAGAAAAGGCAAAAAAAAATTGTCAGGGAAGCCGTACGGCCTCCCCAACACACATTCTAAGCACACAAATCAAAAAAAATTAAAAAAAAAATTAAAACGAGGTCTTTTACACCTGCTGTCAATGCCTCCAGTTCAAAAGGGCAACGCCACCACCGCTCGGCCAAGCGGCCATCGGAGGACCACCCAACCCAGCAACACCACCTCTCAGGACCACCGCTCAACTCCGACAGCCCCCGCGGGCTTGAACAAGCATAGCCGTCAGTCATATTGGGGACCGAGCGCCCCGTGGCCAACCCCCGCCGGCCTTTATCCCTTACGCCTGGTCATATCGGAGACCAGGAGCCCCGCCGCCAACCCCAGGCCGTTGCCCCCTGGTCGCGCATGTGACCAAGGGCTATTTTTTTTAAGATCCAAAAGAGAATTGTTTTTTGCTTTGAGAGTATATGTTGTTGTTTTCTATCATGGATTCACATAATATTGCACCCCTTAATCCATTCAACTATTTTGGTTGGAAAAAACAAATGGAGATTCATTTGATGCACAAAAGGCTGAACAGAGTGACCATGGGTACAGAAGTTGAACCTACAGGTGATGCTGAAAAGAGAAAGTGGTTTAATAGGTGTGATGAAGCTTTTGGTACTTTATATCTGTCTATTTCTCCTGATCTTCTTTTTCATGTTGAGTCTTGCACTACACCCCATCAGATTTGGACTGCTTTAGGGTCTTTGTTTGGGAGGCAAGATACTATGAGAGGATTCCAGTTGGAGAATGAGCTTATTGGCTTAAATCCTAGGGATTTTGACAGCATCCAGGAGTTCTTCACTAAACTCAAATCTCTTAGATTGCAATTGACACAGTGTGGTATTCAGAAGCAGGACTCTCAGCTGATATTGTCCATCCTTTCTAAGCTTGGACCAAATTATTCAATTTTTGTATCTACCTTTTATGCCACTAGGGATGCTCTTGGTACTCGGTTTACTATGCCATCTCTTGATGACTTTGCTTCATCTCTCACTCGAGAGCAAGCTAAGTTGGCTAGCACGGGCAAGTTGAAACCTTCTACATCACAGGCACTTATTGCATCTCAGGGGCCCACAGATCAAAAGGCTTCCAGTGGAAAGGGAAAGAAACAGAAACAAAAGGATTCCAAACCTCATGAGCAGCAAAAGGAGTCCTCAAATTCACCCTCCTCTTCAAAGGGGAAATCATTTCAGAAGGAGAAGGTTACATGTGCATATTGCAAGAGGGAAGGACATGCAGAACATAGTTGCTATAAGGACATTGATGAGCTAAAGCATATTCTTCAAAAACATCAAATTGATTTGCCTTCTAGGATGTCTACATCATCTCTTTCCCCTCATTCTTCTTCTTCACCACAGTCTAACAGGGGCACAGCTGGTTTACATACTTCATCAGATATGAAGGGACATGCTCTTTGTGCTTATTCAGGTCTTGGATCAGGGAGATGGCTTCTAGATTCAGGAGCATCTCATCATATGGCATCTTCACAGTCTATGTTCATTTCCTTTGAGCCTTGCACTATGTCTCCTATTTTCATGGGAAACAATACATACATGAGTGTTACAGGGAAGGGGTCTATTAGTTTTGGGGACAACACTTTTCAGGATGTCTTGTGTGTTCCTCATTTGACGCACAACCTTCTTTCCATATATCAGATCACACATGGAGGCAATGGGAGATCTATGGAGTTCACACCTGATTCAGTTATCATCAGAGACTTGGAGAGTAGAGCAATTATTGCTACTGGGGTGGTGAATCACTCATCTCGGTTGTATTCCTTTGCAAATTTTTCTTCTGATGGTGCTTTTGTTCCTACAGCTGTTCATCACACTTCTAGTGTGAAGCATCCTACAAAGGAGACATTTGGCTTCTTGAACCTCGGTGTTCTCACTTCAGATCCAGTTCTTGAGCCATCCATTCCATCTCCTCTACCTCCTGTTGCGGTTGCTGATACTTCTATGGCTACAAATGTGGTTTCTTCTGTTTCAGTGCACCAGGACCTAGTTGATCATTCATCTTTGGAAGTTTCACTTCAGTCTTCACCTACTTTGACTTCTTCATTGGTTGAGGTCACACCTGCTTCTGTGGAGACATCTTGGGCTACACCTGATTCACCTCCAAAGATTGCATTCATGCGCCTGCTTCCCTCTCACTTCTTTCAAGAGATGCGGTTTCTTCAGTCTTTTTGGAGCTACTTCATTATGGGGGGGCTATGTGGTCTCTTTCTTCCTCTCTTCTGGGGGGGTTCTTTCATGTATCTTTGTGATGGATGGTGTCCTTGGGGGGTCTTATGGAATCCTCCATCTTTCATCACTTAAGTTGTTTTTGCATTCTATTTTAGGGAGGAGTTTTGTTCCCACTGAGTTTTCTCCTTTACCCCGTTTGGTTTAGTTTGCATTGCATTTGTACTTGGGTACTGTTGTGACCTTTTTCACACATCGCCCCATTGCAAATGGAGACCCCCTTCTTTTTGCTTTTTGGGGTTTTGCCTTGGCAACATAACTGCTTATCACCATTTTGTTTACAATGAGGAGTTTAAGTTTATGAGAGTCACCCCGATCAAGTTGAGATTTTGAACCCGTTTTTGTGCCTGGACGTCATGGAAGTGCTCGGAAGGTCCGGAACACGAGCATCGCCTGTGCTTTCGGTCAATTCTGACACTTTCTATTTTTTAGGGATTCTGTTTTTTTTATTTTTCGCCTTTTTTATTTTTGGCATTTTTAGGCCATTCTAGAGTTTCTGTTTTTTAGGGATGCTTTTTTGCTTTTCTCTATTTTTGGAAAGTTGTTATTTCAGGGTCCCATTGGTCATAAAGCCAACATACCTCCAGAATGAGACAGGTCAACAAAAAATCAAGGCAAATGGTGAAGGTTTAATGGAAAATAGCACCAAGTCTAAGAAGCTTGCCAATGGAAGGAAATGTCAGACATCTTGGCAAGTCAGCCCTTACCTTTGGCAAGCCAGACCTCAAGTCCGCTCTTGGCACAAGTCAACATGAAGTCCGCCATAGGCAAGAGGGAGAATGGAAAGAAGACAAGGAAGTCCGCCCTTAGTCTTGGCCAACCAGTCTTCAAAGTCCGCCACCTTTTGGAAAAGTCAAGACAAAGTCTGCCCTGACAAGAGAGTCTTGAAATCCGTTGTTGGAAGGAACTGGCAGGACAAAGTAAAGTCCGCCCAAAGATAAGAAGGAACTGGCAGAAGCCTTGGGAAGTCCGCCCCTGGCAAAGACCAGCATGAAGTCCGCCATAGGAAGAGGGAAGATGGAAGAGATTCTTCAAAGTCCGCCCAACACATGAGAATGTCCAAGCATGCCTAAAGTCTGCCCAAGCTTGAAGAAGGCATGGTCAAGCACATGTGAAAGGAATGGCAAGCTAGAGTTAAAGTCTGCCTAGCCCAAGCAAACAATGTCCAACTAGCTTCAAAGTCCACCCTACTTTGGAGGCAAGGAAAATTTTCAAAGCATTGACAAAGCGCGCCAAGCATGAAGAATGTCCAAGAAGTTGCCAAGTCCACCCTGGCAATTGGAAAAGCACAAGCAAAGTCTGCCCAGCACAAAGGAAAAGTGGCAAAGACTTAGCCAAGTCCGCCCTTGGCGTGAAAATCTTGAAGTTCTCCCCCCCCCCCCTAGCATGGTGAAAATTTCTAAGGCATGGAGAAAAATGTGATTGGCAAGATGGCTCCCAAGTCCGCTCGAGCATGTCCAAGACAAGGTGAAGTCCACCAAAGGTAAAGTTGACAAGAAGTTCGCAAAGTCTGCCTAGAGGAAGCATGCACATTGTCCAGACCAAGGTCAAAGTCCGCCCAAAGGGAAGTGCACATGGTCTAGCCAAAGATGAAGTCCACCATGAAGATGTCCAGCCACAAGATCAAGTATGCCTAGAGGAAAATGCATCTTGTCCAGCTAGCTTCAAAATCCGCCTTGTGAAAGAGAAGATGAAGTCCGCCCCAGAGCAAGAAGGGAATGGCATAAGGAAGATAAACTCCGCCTTAGCAAATAAGCAAAGTGGCGCAACAACTATGAAGTCCGCCAAGGAAAACTCATAAAATTGGCTAAGTGTTGATACCTTGGGGAATAAAATTTCAAAATTTGGTTAAGTGTCAAGGAAATTCCCCAAGCAATGAGCAACTTCACCCAACATGGCCAACCAATCATGAAGTTTGCCAAGGCTAAATTGAAGATGTCCAAGACACAACCAACTCCGCCAAGGAAAAAGAAAAATAATTGGCTTGCCAATGAGGAAGTCCGCTCAAGCATAATAGAAAAATGGCATGTCAAATCCAAAGTCAACCAAGGTCAGAAACAAGCATGGTAAAATTTGCCAAGAGGAAGCAAAAAATGGCTAAGTGTGGAATTTTCCTACAACAAAAGAATCAAATTTTGACTAAGTGTTGGAAAGAAAACAGGAAGAATGAAGAGGAATAAAGAGGAAAAGTAATGAGGAAATGAATAAAATCCTTGTCCAAGGATGGAGTCTGACCTACTTAGCACAAGCCAAACTCAGAATTGAAGACAAATCCACAAGCAAAGTTCATTTGAGCATAGAGATGGCCAAAATCTTGGCTAAGTGTTGAATGGTCCACATGAAGGCATTACAGAATGAAATTGAATAGTCAAAATTTGGCTAAGTTTGGGAAATACTTCACAGAGAAAGTTCCAATTTCCTCCATTTTGGCAAAAGCACAGGAGAGTTCTTCTCCAAATTCAAGGCCCTTGAAGGAATTTCAGAGCAATCAGGAAAGAAAAGTTTGATAATTGCTCCAAGGGGAGACTTCTAGTGAGAAGAAGAAATCAAAAGGAAATCCAAGATCAAAGCCAGGAAGAAACAAGCACAAAGGACAGAGTCGTTGGCAAAAAAAGATATTCTAAGGCAAGTGCATGGAAAAAGAACAAGGAGACCAAGGAGGACATCCAGCATGTTGAGGTGGCGCCTCATCATCTTCCAACCAATCAAATTGTTCCAAGTCAAAATGTCTAGGTTCAATGAACCCAACTTATCCATGGAGTTGGTTTATATTTAACAAGAAGGACAAGTGTCCCAAAATGTAATTTTCTCATTGGTCGAGAGGTAGTTAATTATGACAAGCCCTAATTAGGGTTTCATTTTGTAATCTCGGCCATTGATTTGAAATCAATCTTGCCATTGAATTGTAATTGGGGAGCCTATAAATTGAACTCGCCCCTCATTTGTAAGAGGTGAAGTGAGTAGTATGAGATTGTTGCGTTATGCCATTTCCGTTAATAAAAGCTCTTATGCATGATTTGCTTTGAATCACTTTTATTTTCAAGTGGTGTGCAAGGTTTACATATCTCCTTCAACACTTAGATTAAAGTTAGATTAGAATTTTCAGTTGAATGTTTGTTAGTGAATGAAAGATCTGATAGTGGTGATTGGTGAAATCTAACTCATACTTTCTTTGGATAGATGATTTGCATCCAATGCGTAAAGTTAGCCTGAACTTTTAACTGTGGATGCTTAACTTCAATTTGAATAATTACTTCAGACATGAAAATCATTATCACACCCTTTGAAGATTGCACCCACTTTGTGTAGTTGTCCCAGGGAGGCGAAACAAAGTGTGGTTATTTCGTTTCATCCAATCATTGTCGTCTCTTGAGTTCTTAGGCATAGAGTAGAATTCCTAAACCCTTATCCTTTTTAACATTTTTTTTGAAATCCTAAAAGCCCCAATGGAAAGAGCCATCAACGTTAAAACAGTCTAAGTCTTGAGCTTGTAAATAAATTCTAACATAAGTCCCTTTGTGATACCAACATATCACAACACCCACTAAACTTATCCACGTGTCATGACCTGACGAAAGAAACCTTGGAGTTGCTATATGATCTTCTTTGCAATCTTAGCATACGCAGCAACTTTGTTCAAGAGAGGATAAAGTGTCTTTGGGCATTTTTGTGTTCGGTGAGTATTAAAACGCACACCAACAGGTACCTGATTAGGCCTTGTTGTCGGGACCCATCTTTGTTTTTATGCATCTTTTCCTAGTGTTTTAGCTACTCCCTAAGTTCATCTTAAGGGGGGGTGTTAAAGTAATAAGTTATTTCACTTAATTTAATTTAATCATATTGGTTAATTAATTAAGTCACTTATCACTTTAGTTTTACTTAAGCTAAACTTAGGCACATTATTAATTATTAAATGTGCACACTAGGGTTTCCTAATTTTAGGTTTTGATCTCTTTTCTTAAGGACTGATCTCATTGTAATTATTCATATTCTCTTGATGCATTTTTCAGCTTGAGGCTTACAAAGCATCTTTGTTGTTTTGGAACATCTTTCTTTCTTTGTGACAGGTTATTGCTTGCAGGTGTTCACTGGGGTCTGTGGGGTTGTTTTATCAACTTCTACAGAAATAACTATATATATAAATTCATAATCCTCATATTATAATGAAGACACAATGGAAACCAATTTCTTATCACCTAGCTTTCCTTAATTTTTGGTATCAACTCAAATTGGACATGGAACTTTTAACTCCAAACACATTCAGAATCAACAAAGCCAAAAAATTATCTGCATTTCACTAAGAATCTCTGTTGTATCTTCTTATATACATAATTTGCATCTAGTTTTCTTTTCTGTGCTATCTCAAAGTTCTAAAGCTATATGCATTATAAATAAGAATCATGTAATAGTAATGCATTTATTTCAGAAGTACTTCTCAACCCCATGCTATCAAGAAGTACATACACAAACAATTCTTGTCATTGAATTATAGATGGTGAAAGCAACTTGCTATATTTTACACTAAACCTTTATGTCAATAATCCTTGGGCAATTTTCTTCAAATTTAATCTACCACAAATAGCTATCTAAGATCATTGTCTTTGTTAATTTGGGAACCAGGTTCTTACCACAGGACGAATGTCATGGCCTTTAGACACTCCAGTCAATATTCTTACTCTCTTCATTCCTTCAGAGCTGTGCTCTAGTTCTTGTGTATTTTCTACTTGCACCACTGCATCTGCACCCTCTGGTACAGGTCCTGTAAAAACATTAACAATATCATAGAAATTTTGTAATACCATCTGCACTCCAAATATATGTTCATTCCATCACACACCAAAGAAAACAGCTTAATCCACAAAATCTTAAAGAATCCACCCTGCCTTCCACCCCCCTCTGCCCACTCCTTGAACACTCCTTCCAGCTCACAACCCCCACCCAAAAAGGCCGAGAGATGGAGTAAAGGACTAACATGCAGTTAATCCCAAGAAATTGCTAAGGAAAAAGTGAAATGTATTTTGTGTGGGACAAAATTCATGGGTGGAAAACTAATTCAAATACTGCCTTGCCAAGATAATAAGCAAGGATAGAACACCATGCCCTCATATCCTTCACGATTCCACCCACCAAATGGATGTTAATTTATCCCTCCATAACTATAAACAGAGAATAAACACAAAGAATGATGGAAGAAGTTGAGCAAGTGTACTCTCTGAGAATGAGTTAATGATTAGTATCAAGGACATCTATTATGGTAATTTGACTATAGTTGTTTGCCAATCAAATCACATGGGTGGATGCTCAATAGACAAAAATAAAAAGTAGGTTGACAGCACAAACAGGTGGAAAGGATAGATCAAAACAAATTAAAAATAGGTAGTGAACTAGAACGTATAGAATGGGTAGAAAGAAATAAACGCAGTATATGGACAGCAGGAAAGTCTAAATATGCACTTAAAAATGTTCATATCAATTGGTATCAGACCTTAATAAATTGACAATCAGGTCGTCCTATTTCTGAAATTTTCTATATGCTTTCAAATTTCATATTAACCAGACTTTAATTTACTCCTTGTGTATATCCGGCATTTCACATTCACCATAATCTCTGAGTCATCAGACCCAGTTCTACAAGCTGTGGGCATTTCTGCATTTCCAGAAAAAGTTTAAACTCCATGTCGCCATTCATTCTATTCATGAAATCCTCCTTATGGTGCTACTGCTGTTTTGATAAAGTCACTCATTCACCAGATTTGGTTAAACTTTCAAGATTCATTCTTGTTGTACACTAATGTCTACATTTTTGTGCAAGAATGAATCTATTCAATACTACTGCCTTTGATATTTGACTCTGGTCTTAATTGCTATAGTTCTTTTTTGCTGTTGGCATCTCTGCCTTCTACCTCTGAATTTTTTCTCAATAGATGCATACTGGAAGCTGATTTATGAACACCAGTGCTATTGTTTTGCAATGCAAGGCTTGCTTCATATTTCTGCTACTAAATTTTTACTGTCAATTTGCTGATTTAATTTCTGCTATTAAGAAAAACTGCTATATAGCTGACTACATTTTGTATTTCAAAATTTTGCTTTCTATCATTTCACTTTTATTTGATGGATAGTTCAACAAGCCCCTCAAGCTAAACTTTCTATTTACAAAGAAAGAGACTCTTTGTCTTCTGCCTCTCCCAATTTGTCTCATTGTCCACTCATAATCAACAAATGGGTATTCTTTATCAAATGGATTCATTAATGGTTCAACTCCTTTCTCTAGCAACAGAAAGAAATTGGGTGCCTACCACAAGCAAGCGGGACATTTTACTGATGAATGTTGTGTCCTCAAAACCAAATAAAGTGAAGATTCTTCTTGCTGGGCAGATTTCAAAAAATAAAGATTCTGAGATTCACGTAACTAATCCCAACACTTTTAATCGTTAATTCATTCTCTGATCAATGACTATTTGATTAACATTAGGGAACTTTTGTTCATTCATAATCATAACATCAAGAATAGATTGGTAGAGCTTACCCTTGAAAATAGTAAACAGAAGAACTTGATTTCACAGAAGTTGGTAGATATTCTCCTAGTGCCAACTTTAACACATTTACACCAATAGTACTTGGGGTGGATCAAGCAGGGCATTCCACACTTGTGTGTCACAAGCAATTGGCCACATTTGCCATTGAGCCATTCCAAGATAAAATTGATTGTGATGCCACTTCCCTTGAATGTCACAATCCAATACTTTGAATAACTTATCAGAAAGACTGCTCAACTGTCTTTGATGGCTTCCACAAGACCTACCAGCTGCACAAGGTTGGTAAAATCTATAACCTCACTTAAGCTAGTTCTTTGCTCTTCAGTAGGCCAGCAATTAAACAGATCAAACTACATAGGTTTCTTACTCTTGGTATCATTCCAAGACCAAAGGCAGAAAATGCTAGCAAGCTTCCACCTAAAGCGAACATATCTTTTGCTGATGTATATTCTAATATTTTTGGCAAACCTAAAGGATTTCCACCTTTGAAGCCCATTTATTATTTCATTGAGTTTGTGCCAAGTTCTCAATTTCACATTCAACCATATCTTACTACACCACTCCTTGAGAGGTGTCAACATACAAATCCAAATCAAGCAGATGCTCAAAGAAGACAAGATCCAACCAGTAATGCCATTGCAGTCTCCAACTTGAAGTCCATCATGTTAAGTATGATTATCAGCATTTAATAAACTAGAATTTTTGTAGCAGACTTAATTATGTTGTTGATTAATTGTCAGTTTAGGTAGTGTACTTCAAATGGTAATTATGAACTGACGCAGGAGCTTCTAATTCTGATTTGCATTTTAAATTTTTGCATGGTGTTTTTACCTGTTTCCAAATTTTGGCTTGAGAAATAAGGGGGTCGTGGTGGTTTGTAAGGCAAATTGAATTTTACAAAGGCATAATCATACATACACGTGGGGCATATGGAACATGCAATAGAAAATAAAAACCTCAACACACCCGTGGTGGAAGAAAAGTCGGATGCCAGTTAGTTATAAGATTCAGTTAAGCAGGAAAGAGAAGGCAGCTTTTCATGTGGAAAGAGGCAGTTAGTAGAACAGTTACCCAAGATCAAGAGGGAGGTGGCATCACCCAGCAAGGGAGTGGCTGTAGTCTTAGGCGTGAGAAAAAAGAAATGAGGAGTTAGAAGTTAGCGCAGATAAGAAACAAGGGAAAGGCAGATAGCAACTGTTGATGTTATTTGCAGCTTCGGTCTGCACTTCCCAAGAAAGACAATTTAAATATAACCAAGAGCCGACCCTTTAAGTTCGCATTCTCCTTGTATCAACCTTGAGCCGACTTCATGTTATTTTAATTGTTTATCATTTATTGTATTTTTCTTAAAGAGGCCGACCTAAGTCAAGAGGCGCCTATGATGTATAAGTACAAGGTCATTATCCTTGCTAAAGGTAATTCGAATCATCAAGAAAGTTCGCTATTATCATCAAGAGCAGAAATTCGCATATATCAGGGAGAACAGAAATCAAGTTCATTCATCATAATTCGTATTCCTAGAAGAAGTTAATACTTGAGCAGCAGATCATCATTTCTGTAGCAGCAGACCGATATCAAGGAAGAACAGATTCATTTGTATCTGAGCATTAAGGAAAAGTGGGAAATCATTGTGACTCTCTATTAGCCATTGTTGGGCTGTGTTGTAAGCAGATTTCTGTCACTGTGTTATCATATATAAGAGAATCATTTGCTGGGTTTTTCTCCCTCGAGTAGGAGGGTTTTCCCAGGGTATCTTGTTGTGTTCATTGTCTTATGTGTTGCAATTCTATTGAGTAATTTATTATCTAATCTGATCTAAGAAACACTAACATGGTATCAGAGCGGGTGTGAAAAAGATCGTGATCAGATTCAGATCTGTTAGTTTGCAACTCTCATTATTTTTTTTCAGTCTATCTTCTAAATTTCTCAAGATGGTGAACGGTCTGAAAATCGAGGATAGACTCGAAGGGATCTCGAACTACACATCATGGAGGTTCAGGTTCATGCTAACTTTGGAAGAGAATGATTTGGCTGAGTTTGTGAAAACAAAAGTTCCCGAACCTGAGGGGGAAGAAGAGAAGCTGCAATGGAGAAAGAAAGACACTAGGGCAAAGAAAGTATTGGTTGATTCCGTCAAGGATCATATTGTACCAATTGTCTTCAAGTTGGATACAGCAAGAGAGATGTTTACAACCTTGGAAGAGATGTACGAAATCAACAACACCAGTCGAGCCCTTGCACTGAAGCAACAACTTCATCATGTGAAAATGGCGAAAGGAGAATCTGTTATTACATACTTCATGAGGATTTCAGAGATAAAAGATCAGCTCTCCACTATTGGTCACATGATTGATGATAAAGAACTGACTATGCTTGCTCTCAATGGTCTTCCGCTTTCATGGGAGGCATTCATTCAAGGAATCAGTGCAAGATCTGAACTTCCCAAGTTTGATCGATTAAGGATTGACTGCATTCAAGAGGAGTCAAGACTAATAGCAAGAGGAATTGGTCAAAGCTCAAAGAATGAAGAATTACAAGTTCTTGCCTCTCATTCATCAAACAAAGGAAAAGGCTTTAAGAAAGGATTCTTCAAAAGGAATCGAGAAGATGGAAATGATGATGCTCCTACCTTCAAAAGAAAACGAGACATGTCCAAGATTCAATGTTTTCGTTGTGATAAGTATGGTCACTTTGCGAGGGTGTGCCCTCAACGACCTAAGCTTCAAGTTGCCACTGCAGATGTTGAAGAAGTCGCTCCACAAAAGGACTCCAGTGATTATCTATTTTATTCAGCCTTGTCTAGCAATGTTTCTACTGACTCTAACACTTGGTTGATTGACAGTGGTGCTTCTAGGCACATCACCGGATTCAGAAGTCACCTTTCAAACTTAATGGAAAGCAACTCTAGTGATCAAGTTGTTATTGGAGATGATGCTAGATATTCTGTAAAAGGGATTGGAAATTCCACTCTTCACTTGGATTCTGGAATTTCTTTGGAGTTGAATGATGTACTGTTCGTACCAGGGATAAAGAGGAACATTGTTTCAATTTCAGCATTAGAAGACAAGGGTTATCAAGTTGCCTTCTCTAAAGGGAAAGTTCTTATATGGGCAAAGAACTCCAGCTTCAAAACTGCTCAAGTGATTGGAGTTAGACATGAATGTCTCTACACGCTGTGCACTCGTCCTCTTCAAGCACTTGTGCATAACAGTACCAGCATGTGTGATCTTTGGCATCGAAGATTGGCTCACATTCACTTTCGTGCTCTACCTATCATGGAGAAGATGGTCACCGGTCTTCCGAAATTCGATCAAGAACATGAAGGTACATGCAAGGGATGTGCCCTAGGCAAGAACACAAAAGGTACGTTTCATTCCAGTGAAAGTAGATCTAAATGTATTCTTGATCTCATTCATTCTGATTTGTGTGGTCCAATGTCTATTGCATCATCTAGTGGTTTCTTGTATTATATTATTTTCATTGATGATTACTCTAGAAAGACTTGGATCTATTTCTTGAGATCTAAAGAATCAGAAGAAGTATTAGAAAGATTCAGAGAATTCAAAGCACAGATTGAAAATCTGTCTGGGAAGAGGATCAAAGTATTGAGATCTGATAATGGTGGAGAATACACTGGCACATTTCGAGACTTTTGTATTGAAGCAGGGATTAAGAGGGAGTTCAGTGTTCCCTATAATCCACAACAAAATGGTATTGCTGAAAGGAAGAATAGGTCTATTGTGGAAGCAGTGAAAGCTATGATCCATGATCAAGACTTACAAATCTCTCTTTGGGCTAAAGCATCAAGAACAGCCGTCTATGTTCAAAACAGGAGTCCCCACAGGATCTTAGAGAATAAAACTCCTGAAGAAGCATTCTCAGGCGTGAAGCCTGAAGTTAGTCATTTGAGGATCTTTGGCTGTCCAGTCTATGTTCATATTCCAAAGGAAAAGAGAACAAAGCTAGAACCTTCTGGGAAGAAAGGAATTCTTGTAGGCTACAGTGAGACATCAAAAGCTTACAGGGTTACATTCCAGGACAGAAGTCTATTGAGATTAGTAGAGACGTCACATTTGAGGAAGATGTTGCTTATAGAAGGTCCAAAGGCACTCCTATGGAGATTGATGAAGAAGAACCTCCTCAAGATATGGAAGTTGACCATATTCCAGAGAATTTGAAGGAGGATACAGAACCTAAAGAAGATATTGATCCAGCTGAGCCTTTGGATCCTACTGATGGGCCTCTAGACATTGTGATTGGAAAGAAAAGACCTCTTTGGGCTCGCAGGACAATGCAGGAAGCAGAAAGGTTTGCAGCTCCAAGAGGAGCCTTCAGAGAAAGCAAGAGACCTCACAAGTTCTCTAGTTATGTTGCCTTGATGAGTCAGATTATTGAGTCAGAGCCTTCAAATGTTGAAGAAGCTTCTAGTCATCAAGTATGGAAGGATGCCATGATTGAGGAGTATCAGTCTATACTTAAGAGCGATGTTTGGGATATAGTTCCTAGACCCAAAGACAAATCTGTGGTGTCTTCTAAGTGGCTCTTCAAGATCAAGCATGCAGCTGATGGGAGCATTGAGAAACACAAGGCTAGATTTGTGGCTAGAGGGTTCTCACAAAAAGAGGGAGTTGACTATGAAGAAACTTTTGCTCCTGTGGCTCGTTACACGTCTGTTAGAACCATCATTGCTATTGCTGCATCTAGAGGATGGAAGATTCACCAAATGGATGTAAAGACAGCTTTTCTGAATGGCATAATAGAAGAAGAGGTTTACATTGAGCAACCAGAAGGATTTGAGGTGCATGGGAAAGAGTCTCATGTCTGCAAGCTGAAGAAGGCCTTGTATGGTCTTAAACAAGCTCCTCGTGCTTGGTATGAAAGAATTGATCAGTATCTTTCAAGTTTGGGTTTCTCAAAGAATGATGCAGATTCTAACCTCTACTTCAAAGTAGTAAATGGTGAAGCATTAATTTTGGTTTTATATGTTGATGACTTGATCATTACTGGTGAAGAACATCTAATTCTAAAATGCAAGAAGGAATTAGCTTCAGAGTTTGAGATGAAGAATCTAGGTCTTATGCATTACTTTCTTGGCTTAGAAGTTTGGCAAAAGCCAGATGAGATGATTCTAAGTCAAGGGAAGTACACTGTTGACATTCTCAAAAGGTTTGGTATGATTTACTGCAAACCTATGTCTACACCCATGAAGACTAATTTAGATAAGTTGAAAGAAGCTGCAACTAGTTCAGAACCAGTGGATTCTACGATGTATATATAGTTGATTGGTTCATTGATGTATCTAGTTAACACTAGACCTGATATTTGCTATGCAGTGAGTGCACTTAGCCAGTTTATGTGTGAACCAAAGCAAATACATCTTGTAGCAACTAAACATATCCTGAGATATTTATGTGGCACAATTGGATATGGGTTGAGATATTCTTCAAATGTGGATTTGGAGCTGCATGGTTTTACTGATTCTGATTGGGCAGGATGTGTCTCAGATCAGAAGAGTACTTCTGGTTGTTGCTTCAGTTTGGGGACTGCTATGATCCTGGTGTAGCAGGAAACAGTCTTCAGTGGCCTTGAGTACAACTAGCAGAGTATATTGCAGCTTGTGTGTCAGCTCGTGAGGCAGTGTGGCTTCGTAAGCTCCTTGCAGGATTGTTTGGACAATCAATGGAGCCTACTATATACACTGTGATAATCAAAGCTGTGTGAAGCTTTCTGTCAATCCTGTGTTTCATGACAGAACAAAACATGTTGAGATCAAGTACCACTATATTAGAGATATGGTGCAAAGGAAAGCTATACAGTTGAGGTATATCAGCACTGAAGAGCAAACGGCAGACATTCTCACCAAGCCTCTCGCCAGGATTAAGTTTGTATACTTCCGAGAGAAACTTGGTATGGTGGAGAATGCAGCCTTGACTGAGAAAGAGTCTCAGTAATCAGTGATCCTTGATTGAGAATGCAACTCTCTGCTGAGAGAGAGTTGAGGTGCAAGCCCTTGTTAATGCAATTCTCTGTTGAGAGAGAGTTGAGGTGTAAGCCCTTGATAATGCAATTCTCTGATGAGAGAGAGTTGAGGTGAAAGCCCTTGTTTCCACCCTCTGGGAGAAGCTATGGTGGAAGTCATGTGTGTGACTCCATGACAACATCACGTGAGGGAATCCGTGATGAGTTTATACCATCTATGGGAGTAGCCATAATGGTTAATATCACGTTGAGGTGATATTCTATTTTGTTTTCATTCTAATATGGTGTGTCTTGTGCAGATGGAAGTTCATCCCTAGCTGAGAGGGAGTGTTGATGTTATTTGCAGCTTCGGTCTGCACTTCCCAAGAAAGACAATTTAAATATAACCAAGAGCCGACCCTTTAAGTTCGCATTCTCCTTGTATCAACCTTGAGCCGACTTCATGTTATTTTAATTGTTTATCATTTATTGTATTTTTCTTAAAGAGGCCGACCTAAGTCAAGAGGCGCCTATGATGTATAAGTACAAGGTCATTATCCTTGCTAAAGGTAATTCGAATCATCAAGAAAGTTCGCTATTATCATCAAGAGCAGAAATTCGCATATATCAGGGAGAACAGAAATCAAGTTCATTCATCATAATTCGTATTCCTAGAAGAAGTTAATACTTGAGCAGCAGATCATCATTTCTGTAGCAGCAGACCGATATCAAGGAAGAACAGATTCATTTGTATCTGAGCATTAAGGAAAAGTGGGAAATCATTGTGACTCTCTATTAGCCATTGTTGGGCTGTGTTGTAAGCAGATTTCTGTCACTGTGTTATCATATATAAGAGAATCATTTGCTGGGTTTTTCTCCCTCGAGTAGGAGGGTTTTCCCAGGGTATCTTGTTGTGTTCATTGTCTTATGTGTTGCAATTCTATTGAGTAATTTATTATCTAATCTGATCTAAGAAACACTACAGCAACGAAGAGAATTGGAGTGGGAATTGAGCACAGAAAACAAAAGAGAAGTTGCTGAAGCTTGGCGTAGGAATTAAAGGAGAGATTGGGCGCAAGAAAGAACAGTGGCTGATGGTTAACGAGGAAAGAAGATAGCAATTAACAAAATTTTGAGGGAGAACATTGATGCAAGAAATAGAGAAGAGCAAGATTTCAGCACAGAAATCACTGGCAGATCCAGAATTGATTTAAGGACAAAATCTGAACTTTATCTTGCACATTCAAAGTTTCATTGTGATTCTTTTGCATGACACTAAAAGTTCTTTGTATTGCTGATAATTAAGATGCAGCCGATTGCTTGTTATCTTGTGTTGCCAGTCAGCAATCTTATGTTGGTATAATAGTTTGTTTGCTAAATACAAATCTTTTTGTTGTTGTGTTAATTTGTGTGGATTTAAAAACACCAAATTAAATCACGCAGGCAGAGTAATAACTCGGTTCTTTGGTATGTATTGATATACCTGTAGGTGTCCAGTTTGAAGATTTAAACAAAGCAAATAAAAGGTAGTTTTAGTGTTGGATTGTAGACTCAGTTGCCATCAGTTTTTTGGTATCAGAGCATTGCAAGTCTGAGAATGTGACATTGTGTAAAGTGTGTCATCATGAACAGTTATACAAATGGTTTTGTTTTAAAGAACAACCATTGATATTGAGGTAAGGGCACTGATTTTTTAACAGTTCCTCCTTGTACTACTGAGCATTGTATGGAGAACTTCCTATGAAATAAGAGCATCATTCTCTATATCCTTGTGCAATTATTCTTTTTTATGAAATGTGATTCCAATCCTTCATCTGTAAAACAGCTTCTGATTTGGCCGTCTAGATTCTGTAGTTAACACAACTCTGGTCATGCCAAAGAAGGAACATAATAAGTGGTGGTCAGTCACATGTTATCATGATCTCACCAAAATAATTGTGAAGAACCACAACCCAATTCAACCAACTTCAAGGTGCCTAGGTACTTCATTATGCTTGATTTGACTATTGCATATCACCAAGTCCACATGAAACTCCATGATGTTTGGAGGACAACTTTCAAGACCGTGTTTGGACCCTACAAATGTTTGGTCATGCCTTTTGGCCTCAACAATGCACCACATTCATGTCCATAATCAGTCATATTTTCTGACCCAAACTTGGAAAAGTTGTGTTT
Organism: Sequoiadendron giganteum; assembly: GCA_007115665.2. Taxonomy (NCBI): domain Eukaryota; kingdom Viridiplantae; phylum Streptophyta; class Pinopsida; order Cupressales; family Cupressaceae; genus Sequoiadendron; species Sequoiadendron giganteum. The sequence continues at coordinate 604,606,999 of CM021106.1, forward strand.
TCTATCCAGATGACAACTTGGTCTACAAAAAGTCCACGGACAAGCATTTGGTGAATATTACGCAAGTAATTGGTAAATTATTTGATGTATTAACAATGAGCAAGGTGCTCAATAAATAGTTTACAAGATTTACAAAATAAGCAAGTTTCTAAAATAGAAACTGCAGATAAGATCAGAAACGATCTTATTACAATATTTACAATAAGATACAATATTGAGCATTAAATAAATAAATAACAAATATTATTTTAATACCCTCCCTTAATGCTCAATCTATCAACTAAACCAAGATGTCCCCTAAATTTTACAAACTTATCTAGACTAAGCGACTTGGTGAGAATATCCGCTATCTGCTCCTCTATCGGAACATACAACAACTAAACTGATCCGTCTTCAACAAGCTTCCGAATGAAGTGACAATGAGTTTCCACATGCTTGGTTCTTTCATGGAAGACTGGATTCTTGGCAAGTTTGAGAACTCCCTAATTATCACAAAACAAGGGAGTCAGACCTGCTTGAGATATTTGCATATCCGCAAGCATCCGACGAAGCCAAACTACCTCACAAGCTGCCTTAACTGCTCCCCAATACTCTACTTTTGTCGAGGAGAGAGCCACTGGCTGCTGCTTCTTACTAGTCCATGTGACTGCACCAGATCCCAAACTGAACACATAACCAGATGTTGATTTCCTGCCATCAACCAAACCTGCCCAATCTGAGTCTGTGAAAACACTGAGTTGAGAATCTTGACTCCAAGTGTACAAGAGTCCATAATCAGAAGTGCCCTTCACATAATGCAGCACATGCTTCGCTGCTACCCAATGATCATCTTTAGGGGCTGTCATGAAGCGTGAAATGTAGCTCACTGCAAAACTAAGGTCAGGTCTAGTGGCAGTGAGATAGATGAGGCTGCCCACTAGTTGCTTGAACAATGATTCATCAACTACCAGTGAGTCTGACTTAGCTGACATCTTAAGCTCTTTATCCATGGTTGTGGAGGCAGGTTTGCAATCCTACATTCGGAACTTATCTAGTAGACTTCAAGCGTATTTGAACTAGGAGATGAAGATATTGCACTCAGCCTGCCAAACCTCAACACTTAAACAATAATGCAGAAGTCCCAAATTTGTCATGTCAAATGTGCTGCACAAATCCCGTTTGATCTCAACGATCAAATGTGCCAAGCTACCAGTAATGATCAAGTCATCCACATAGACAACAAGAATAAGAATATCATTACCAATATGTTTGACATACAGATTAAAGTCAAATGGACTCCTCTGAAAGCCATGATCTATAAGGTACTTGTCAATCTTGATGTACCAAGCCCGAGGAGCCTATTTCAAGCCGTAAAGTCCTTTGACCAATCTGCACACCTTGTGTTCTTTACCAGCAACCTTGAACCCCGGAGGTTGCGTCATGTAGACTTCTTCCCTCAACTCACCATTGAGGAAAGCACTCTTAACATCCATCTGATGGACTTTCCAACCAAACTAGACTGCTAAGGCAAGGACGAGCCAAATGGTACTCATCTTGGCTGTAGGAGCAAAGGTCTCCTCGTAGTCAATGCCTTCTGTCTGTGAGAACCCCCTTGCAACTAGATGAGCTTTGTACTTGTCAAGGGTTCCGTTAGCTTTGTATTTCACCTTATACACCCATTTGCAGCTAATGGGCTTCTTCCCTAGAGGAAGATCAGAAACGACCCAAGTGTGATTCTTCTTAAGACTGTGGTATTCAACCTCCATAGCCTTTTCCCACTCAAGAATTCCTTTCGCCTCTGAATATGTCCAAGGCTCATAGACACTATGAATGTTGGCCATGAGAGCAAAATTAACTGTATGTTGTTGTTTGCTCTTTTTTCTGGATGATCTCCCCTCAATGAGCTCATCATCATGAAGATCTCCAATAGTCTTAGCCCACCATTTAGACCTCTGAGAAGAAGTGCCAACATCAGATGCAGGAGGAGCTGGAACTGGTTGTGGATCTGGAACTGGTTCAACAGGTAGAAAATCAAGATCATCCGGAGGAAAATCAAGTTGAGCATCATCAAAGATAGAATCTGCATCATCCCTCCCATCAGGTAGACCTACCGGAAGACGGACACCCAAATCAGAAGCCTTCAAGGGTTGATCCTCTGAATGCTGAACAGGCGAGGAAAGGTGAAACGGTCCTCGTTCTTCATCAAAGACAACATCCCGACTGAAGACAAGACGATCAGTGCCTATGTCAATCCGTCGGTAAGCCTTATGGTTGTCACTGTACCCTATCAACATAAGCTTGTGACTCTTGGAATCCAACTTAGAGCGCTTGGCATCTGGAATCCATACATATGCCAAAGAGCCAAAAAAATTCAAATGACTGATCCTGGGTTTTCGACCAGTCCAAGATTCCTCGGGAGTTTTCCCTTTAACGGCATGGGTAGGTGACCAATTAAGGAGACAGACTGCAATGAAAAATGCTTCTACCCAAAATTTGTTAGGAACACTCCTGTGTTGCAACATGGAGCGGGCCATCTCAACAATTGTATGATTGCGCCACTCTACAACACCGTTTTGTTGAGGAGTGTAGGGTGTGGTTAATTAGCATTTAATCCCATGTGTATCACAGAAGTTGGAGAATGCAGTAGAACAAAATCCCCCCCCATTATCTGACCTAAGAGTGATTATGCAAGAACCAGACTCTTTTTCCACTAAGGCCTTAAACTTCTGAAATATATTAAACACATCTGATTTTTGTCTACGAAAATACACCCACATTTTTCTGCTAAAATCATCAACAAATAGTAAGAAATATCTACAACCAGTAACAGAAGGAGTATTCATATGCCCACAAATATCAGCATGAACTAATTGCAGTACCTTAGAAGCCCGCCATGAGTCACCATCTGGAAACGGTGTCCGATGTTGTTTCCCAGCCTGACAAACGCCGTGATGTTGAGTCTGAATGTCAGGTAGACCAGCTACAATTCCCTCCTGAGCAAGCTGAGAGAGATAGTGCACATTCAAGTGCCCATACCGCTGATGCCAAAGACTGGTGACAGCAGAGTTTCTAGCTGCCATGGCTAACTCCGAAGAATCTCCTGTATCCACAAGTCTGTAAAGACTGTGATCCTCAATGCCAACAGCTACAGTAGTGCGGGATTCTCGATCAACAATGGAACATTTGTGCACATTGAAAACCACATCTAACTAAGGAGAATGTCACATGATCTGACTGACTGAGAGAAGGTTGAGTTCCATGCCAGGAACGTAGTACACATTGAGGAATATGAGATTCCTCCCACCAGATTGAATCTGAACAGTGCCCTTACTAACAACTGTGTACTCTTCACCCCCTCCAAAAATAACTGAGACAGTGAATGAGGAGAAGTCTGTCAACCAATCACATCTATGAGTGAAATGATGCGAAGCACCTGAATCAATGTACCAGGCAGAAGATTTTACATGGTCTGCAAGCCTTTTAGCCATAAAAGCGTAAAAGGCAGATTCCTTCTACTCAGTGTGCTCGGCAACATGTGCGTTCTGCTGAAACCCTCCCTACTTCTTTTGTTCAGAAGCCAATCGCTGACGGCAATCCTTCTTCATGTGACCGAATTTGTGGCAATAATTACACTGAATGTTCTTTTTCTTAGAGCTGTCCTGAGGTTGTCCGGAGCCTTTTTGCTGCGAAGGCTGACCTTTCCCTTTGTGTTTAAACTGAGTTTTAGCTGCAATCGCTTGCTCTATAGAGGATGATGAACCACTACTACCAAGTTGTTTCCAGCGGTCCTACTGTAAGAGGATAGTGCAAAGTTTTGGAAACTTCAGCTCAACATTAGCAGATGTAATGTTGAGAGTCTCTATGAAATGTTCATAAGATTTAGGTAGGCTTTTCAAAGTAATCACTACCATGTCTTCCTCCTCCATTTTCTGACCAATAGCCTCCAATTGATCTTGGATCTCCTGGATTTTGTTCAGGTGCGCCTACAAAGTTGTCTTCTCATCCATCATGATAAAAAACAACATGTTTTTCAGGAAGAACGCACGGCTTTTGTCAGAAGTTTCATGCAAACCCTTCAGATGGTCCCAAATCTCCTTTGCTGATTTTCCAAGCGGAATCTGAGGTAGCTGATCATCAGTTACTGAAAGTTTAATAAGCACCACCGCTTTACGATTCTACTCATCAAACTTCTCTTGGGCTTTATCTGCAGTGGTGGGTCGAGTAACATTACCAAGTATCATCTGATCAAGGCAACGATATTCAAAGATTGTCATCATCCACTACTTCCAGGTGCTATAATTTTTTCCATTAAATCTCTGACTACCTTCCAACATAATGTTGGTCAAACTCGCCATCTTCACGTTTTTCGAGGCACAAAAAAACGAGGAACTAAGAAGACATTGAAGCACAAAACCTGAGGCACAAGTTTCAATACACTGAGGCAGGTTCAAGCATGGAAAACAATGCAAATCCGTTGGCACAAAACTCGAGGCATGGAAAACGATGCACCCAAAAAAATCGGAGACCAACCCAGTTGAGCTCTCGAAAAACCCAGAAGGAATATGTAATCCAAAAAAAATTTTGACCTCAGACGACTGGTCAAAACCCTAATTGAGTTAACCTTAATCGAGTTTCAGAAACCCTAGGCCGCCATTAATAAACTAGAAAATGCAGAAAATTTTCTTCAAATTTTTAGAAAAGATAGAGGCAAAAGACGCATCTGAGGTAGATAGAAAATTTCGTCCAAACAAGAGCCAAAATCGCCGACAAAGAGAGGCAAAAAATCGCATCCACGAATGAAAGAAAACGTGGCCAAAAGAAGATGAAAAGCCACAGAGACTTCGTGCGATCTCAGAAACCCTGCACGTCTTCCAAAATGAAGGCAAATCGCAGCCTAAAACAACAGAAAATCGCGTCACAGAGACGCGATAGTGACAAAAGCGCGACAACGAAACAAACCGCACGGCCAGAAGATCGCACCAAAAAAGAAAAGCATCTCTCAGAGATATCAAAAATGCGATTTGCCTTCAGAAAAAACGCGCCAAGCCCACAATTTTTATTTGCAAGGCCACGGAAAAAAAAAAAACTTCAGATCTCCTTCATTTCTTCAAATGAATGCAAAAGCCCAAACAAAATCGCAAACCCTTTAAAAATCGTTTTTCAGAGAAAAATATTTTTTAAAAAATCACTAAAAATTCCTTTTGAATTTTTTTGTTTTATTTTTTTATTTTTGAAAAGCAAATTTTTCGAATTTTTAAAGGATTGCTGGCTCTGATACCATATTACACAAGTAATTGGTAAATTATTTGATGTATTAACAATGAGCAAGGTGCTCAGTAAATAGTTTACAAGATTTACAAAATAAGCAAGTTTCTAAAATAGAAACTGCAGATAAGATCAGAAACGATCTTATCACAATATTTACAATAAGATACGATATTGAGCATTAAATAAATAAATAACAAATATTATTTTAAATAGTGAATGTGCAAACAGTTCTGGATCTTCTTTGCAACCAAAGATGAAGAACTTCTTTGGTCAAACATGAATAAAGTGGAATTCTTCATTAATGGTCATTGAGTACATGGGGATCTAGATAAAGTAAAAGGCCTTTGGCCCCACTTCATCCAGCATTTCAGAGTTGTGGAGCTTTTTGGTGGGCTGAACTTCTGAAGAATGATCATTCTTAACTACTTGAATGTTACTCATCCTCTTCACTAACTCACTAGTCAAAAGAATCTTAAGTGGAACCCACAAACCACTCAAACAATTTGCCATTTCAAAAAAGGCTCTTTGCTCTACTTCAGTGCTTGCATTCCCTGACTTGTAGCAGTCATTTGATACGGAGAATAGAAGTGCCCAAGGGACAACACACTATAACATATTCTAATAAGTTATGAATGGAAGCTATTAGGAAGTGATAAGAGCGTACCAATCATAGAGTTGAGAAAAAGAGAACACAAGGAAAAAAAGACACCATGCTAGAACTATAATTACAATATTATATTATGCAATTTTTTATACAATGATCCAACAAATTAATATATCAACCAAAGAATTTCCTATATATTCCACCCATTCTATGAATAGATATAATACATCTGTATACAAGTGAAGGAGAAGAAGTCATGGCTTGGCAGTTAGAAGAAACACAACCATCTACATTCTTCAAGTTCATTTGGGCTTCTTAGAATAATCGCATGTGCTTGGGACTAATCCTGAAGCTACTGGTGAAGCCATCATGTCATAGGGAATGGCACTATTGTACCACAAGATTATCAACATGCCCTATTCTCCAGGCTTAGTCACCCCTTCTTGAGAACCAAAGGTCCTGTTGACGTGCCTTTTGTGACAGCGCCAGCACAGAATAAAGTTGCCCCAACGGTCACTCTATTCTCTCTTGATCAAAGTGTCCCACATGCTAAGATTGCTTGAAAGTTCATGTGTTCGACTCCAAGGTTCCTTTTATTGCGAATAGACTCAGTTGGTTGATGTGTTTTGCTGGTTATTTCAAGGGGACTTACGTAGTTGTTCAATTTCGTGAAGCAATTAGGACATGAATGATTTGGCAATATGGTTCTGGTATCTAAACTGACTCGGAAAATGCAGAATTTAAAGGGGATAGGGATAGGGATTCTACAAGTCTACTTCTAAAGGGTGGAGGACGAGGATCGACTTAAACAATCTTCAAACCAAACTTTGCTTTGTCTCCTTTCGAACAACTCCGACAAAGTTGGTGCAATCTTCAAAGGATGAGAAAATGTTCAAACTATGACACAACATGTTCATACCGTCAACACGACGCATACAAACATATGAACCATAATCGAAGTTAAGTGCTGATACTCCAGTTGACCACGCAAGGCGAACTTACCATCAGCAAGTCCGCTAGTGGTATGGACGAGAAGACTTGCTCAAATCACAACGCCACACTCCACAGCTAACAACTACTTGCATGAAATAAAATTTACTTTACTCTATCTACCTTGAATTGGAAAGACGAACAAGCCTTGCTAGCTACTCACAATAGAAGATAGAACCACCAAACAATGATAAATCTTTATATTATGAGAGTGTTCACAACAACTTCTTACAAAGTCCTCAATGGGAAAACTTCCTTTCCTCCTCAATCTAAACTAACTTCTAAGCTCTACTCTCTAACTTCTATCTCCAATACTCTCTAGCTCTGATCTATCTCTGATTCTAATTCTAATTCTTTACAAATGAGGGGGGATGCCCCTTTTATAATAAGTCCAATTCAGTGGACGGTTCAGATCAAATTACAATGAAGGGCTCAGATCGAGCCACCTATGCCCTGATTAGGGTTTCTGCCCTAAAAACCGCCACAGAGAGGAGTGGGCAATGAATGCACAGAATATTCTCCACTCCCCTGCAGGAATCATAATGAGCAATTAATGCCCACTACCATCATCAAGAAGATCCTCATCAAGCAGCGCGTTCCCACTGGCCTTCTCCCGGATAGCAAACTCGATCAACCGGGCCAATACTGCTTCAACCTCCTGTGTAGAGATCGGTGGAATATGGTTGAGCTGGAACTCCAAGACTGCTACCGTCTGTCCGTATCTGATGCAAGATTTCTTCCATGTCACTAAGGCGTCCTGGGTATGCTGAATTATACTAGAGAACGTGGAGACATTCTCAAAGTCATCCAGGACAAGTGACTTCGCAGCTGAGAAGAATGGAGGCAGTCTACTTTTCAAACCATCAGCAGTTATCTCCTCTGGGACCAACTTTCTAGCAAATATGGCTTCTAATGTATTGAGGACTCCCCCCAAGATGTTGCCCATTGCCTTCTTCACTTTAGCTGAATCTGCCCTTGCTGCGTCGTGAAATCCACGGCCTGTGACCACCGAGGAGTACCAACTGGTGAAATCGTACCTATCACCTCTCTGAATTACACCTCCATCCACTAAGGTTTCTAGAGGTACATGCATCAAAGCCCCCAAACGAAGTACAGTCTTCGTTTGATAGATGCGAGTATCACCCCAGGCCTGATCTACTATATCCATTCGTGCCAAAATATTTGAGGCCTGTCGATAAGCATCGGCAAGGTCCTCCATGAATTTTCCTGTCTCAGTATGAACACGGCTAACCCACTTGTCTGCCTCCGTTTCCATTTTCTTTAAATCCTCTAAGGCAACAATTGACTCATTCGGAAGCTCCGATGGACGTTCCACTGCCGGGTCTGCTGGTTCACCTGGACGTGCTAGATTCTGCATATATCCTATCAAGGTTTTGTGCTCCTTCTTCAATTTCTTATACTTCCCCTCCGTGCGGAGCAACTGATCCTTCAATGCCTGATAGGAGTTATCGAACTCCTCGATAACTTGGGCTCCCGTAGGACGACCCAACTCTACTGTGGTGATCACATAATTTTCAGGCCTCTCCTCGGTTCGATCACAATCTTCCCTCGGAATAGCCACCTGAAGCGTGCGAGAGCCTGACTCGTCGGTCGAGATCTTTGAAAACTTTCGGGCCCTTTTCTTCTCTGGTGGCGCACTGATCCTCCTAAGGAACTCCTCCATCTCAATGGCCGGATCCGTGTCATCCTCGGGTTCTCTCCTCATTCTGTCGGAAAGCCAATCAGGCACTGTCTGCTGTGGATTACAAATGACAAGGGGCTGTTCTTCTGTTGCCTCCATCTCGTGCACTTCCTCTCTTCTTGCACTGGTCTGCTCAGGCTCATCCTCCTCTATAAGCTGGGTATCTCCCGACCCTTGGGTCCCTTGTTCTGTGTTTTCTTCTTCTTCCAAAGCCGTGTCCAACATCTGCTGAAAATGGGTGTCGGCCATTGTTTCCTCTTCCTCCTCCTGTTGGCCGCCCCTGGATAGACTGACACTAGCTGATTCCCGGGCGTTGGGCTGATCTACCTCCTCAAGTCCCGCTCTTCCTCTAATCCTGCCCTCTGATCGGCAAATAATGAAACCACTCTTAAACTCGAAGATTGAGTTTGTGAGTGCACGGGTGATGCTTGTTCTATCCTCAACGGTATCGGCTGGGTTGGCACTTCCACTTGTGCCCTCGATGTCTGAGCAATTTGTTTCCTCTTTTTACCGATAACGGCCTTGGGTCACCCATCAAGCTGTAAGTAAGGGCGATCGACTTGCTCTTAAGTCTGCATACATGTCTGTCGACCCAAGTCCTGGTAAAAGTCATCACCGGGATAGAAAGAGTGTCCAAGTCCATGATCTCTGGCTCGGACCAATCAGGTGGTGGGACAGGAGTATCCCTAACTGACCCATAGTCGGGTTGCATGACGTTGACATCCTCCTCCACCTGGTCGGGAACTGGAATAATCTCACATTCTCTAATCAACTTGAGAGGAAGTCTGGAAAACATCCTTCTTCTTATCTCAGCCTCATCCACTGCATTTGCCCAGAAGTCCTCCAGATGAGCTCTGTGCCGGTATTCAACGTTCTGTACCATCCGGATGTTCCCGTAAGGATCGAAATCCTGCCTGCCTGTGTGATATGACAAATGATAAGATTGCAGCTCGTCCTCTGCCTCTCGGGCTGCCTGCAAAGAGGGACACACCTCAATGGAATTTCCCATGGTGATAGGGAAATCAAGCCCACCCTTCTTTTTCCTTTTCTGAATCTTATCGTAGGCAATCAATTGCCTAGATATCTCAAGCATTACTATGTGATCAGTGGGGTATCGTGGTAACCGATACGGATACGAAGTGAACCCCTGCAGCCTAATATATGTGAATTTCGGGAATTGGATGAGCCAATACCCATATTCCTCAATCAATGTCTGTGCTTCTTTAGATATTCTCTGCTGCGTCCTTTGCTGAAGCGTCCTCGCAATGTGCATTGTGAATGCATCATTTGCCCGTTTATAGTTGGCGATGTTAACCAAATGTAGCTGTGTGCAGGCTTCATGAATTTTGAATTGACCAGGGGCACAGCCGATTGGCTCTTTGTACGAAATCCCTCTGTACTTAGTCATTCTGGCCAACATGTAAATTACATATGAGCTCATGTAGAAAGTCTTCGTCACCTTCAAGCTCCTGAATTGCTCATCGATGTGGTTGCTAATCATCCTAGCCCAATCGACACACTCTTTTCCTTCCAAGATGATCTCGATGAAGTAGAACATCCAAGGCTCGAAAATGTAAGCCTGTGCACTCCCATTCACCCGGCTCAGCATCATTATCAAATCACAGTATTCTTGTTTCACGTCCTCGGCAATTATCTGCTTTGGGAGCTTAGTGCGGGGTGGCCTCGGCTTCTGCATCCAAACTCTGTTGATGACTGCAGTGACTCTTTCGAAAGAGGAAGAGTACATCTTATCTGCCCTCTTGTTTGTCCTGTATAACATCTCCTCAGCAGTTGGAATCCCAAATGCTTCTCCGATGGCATCGGGTGTGAAGTTGGCGAGCAGTTTACCATCCGGAGAGACGATCGTCCTACGTTCTGGCTTGTAGTGATTGGCGCACTCCATAATTAGCTCCGGACACTGAATTGCTGGCGGAAAACTAGCAGCTGCGTAGATTCCACTCTTCATTATATTATGTGCCGTGACGGATGGTTGATGGCCCCCTAGCCCGAACATCCTCGATTTGAGTGCATTCAGATTAAATGAACCAAGGTTGGTGTCATTCAATCCTGCCAACTTTGAAACTATTGCTGACTTTGGGAGAAATGGCTTAGCGAGCCTCTTAATCATTGCCTGTCGAGATGAGCCAGCCTTGCCTGCTTCAGTGTTTGCAGCTCTGCCTGCGGCTCTGCTTGTTCCTGCAACATCCTTTGCGCCAGCCATCTGCAAAATAAAATAGAAGGATAAGCTAGACTGCAGATTTTTTAAAATAAAACAATTCCCGAGATGGCTGCGAATACGGAGTTAGCTTTGAAAATAAAATTTCTCAGCATAAATTTCTAACTCCAAACCTCGTACTGTATAAAAATCTCTGAGTTTAGAGACAACTCTCAGCAACTGCACTTCTGACTGGTGAAGAAAAAACGCAGCAAGCTAATAACTTTCAGCAATGTAGCTAATTTCTCCAGCACAAATTGTTCGAACCTTGACTTCACTTTGTCAACTTCAGCAGTTAGAGGAATAAAGAGTTGCCAGCAATATGAAATTTCAACCTCTTCAACTTCTCAACGTTTAAACTTCGCAGCAACTCCACTTTCAGCTCTTTGAGAATTAAATTCTCCAGCAACTCCGGAAAATAACTTCAACCTTCAACTTCGAAGTCGCAGCAACACACTTTCAGCTTTTCGAAAGAAAGAGTCTCGGCAAATGAAGATTTCTCCAGCACTTCGTACTTTCAGCAACTCAACACTCCGAAATAAAATAAACTCTCACAGAATTTCTCTCCTCAACCACTTGGAAAATATTTTAATCTCTCCAGAACCTCTTCAGCAACTTCAACTTCGAAATAATGTGAGGAGAAATGAGAGAAGAGATTGTTTAAATAACTCTTCTCGGAGAATCCTGCTAAGTAGTGCTGGGGCTATTTTTAGCACCTTCATCAATTTTCCACTATCTTCGTTCGGAATCTTCTAATTCAAGCGCAGTAGTGGGCTAGTCGTCAGCCGGTCATTATGGCAGTCGCCATTAATAATGATTCCTTCTTCTTCAAATTTCGAATTTTCCTCTTAGTCTGCCAGTTAACTCTTGGCGATTTAAACAACTCGCGAGAAAAACAATCACTTGACTTGATTTAAAATTCCATTTTAAAATCTCGCAGTGTTTAAATAAATTCAACTCGAAAAAAATTCGTGGGAGTAGCAAATTTATTTCCAACTTTTTTAAAATGTCTGTCATTTAAATCCTCGATTTCATAAAATTTGCCTTAGACATTTTAAATTCTCTTATTAAAATGTTCAACTCCGGGCGATTAAAAAATTGTTTGCGTGCTCGAAATAATTCGTCCTTTGAGATTTAACTTCTGTCAGGAAAATAATCTAGGCAAAACGAATCCCTTCTGAAAATATTAAAATTTCCCTTAGGAAATTAATTTTTAAACTCTATTAACTCATGGGTGCATTTTAAACGGGTTCATTTGATTTTCACTTGACCCATGGAAAATATTCGTCGATATCAAATTTTCCCCTTGAAAAAAGATTCGTTAACTTTCAACTGCCTTCGGAGAATTTTAAAACTCATCAAATCATCCTTCCTTGCCAAGGGCGTATTTTTCCCTAGTGAAGTGTTATATCACTTAGAAAAAATTTCTAGCACTTTCTCTACCACAGGCGTATACATTTTGATGAAATATTTATTTCAAAAAAATTCCTTCACTTTACACCTCTGGCGCACTTTCATGTGTCTACTTTTATTTTGTTGCCTTAGGAAATTTTCTCCAGCAACCTTGGCGTATTTTACTCATGCAAGCCTTGATTTCTCACTTAGAAAATTCTCAAACAGTTAGAATATCCTTGGGCGCATATGGGGTCTTGAACTTTCATTTTCCTGACTTAGGAAATTTTCTCCAGCAACCCAGCCACTTTATCTTGCCTTAGAAAAAATTTCGGCCATCTCCTCTTCACCATGGGCGCAAATGCTAGGCCAAGCTTTCATTTCATGTCTTAGAGGGCGCATTTCACCCTTGACACTTTCGTTTTATGCCTTAGAAACTTTTTTTTTTACCCTTTTCTCCTTCTTGAGGGCGCATTTCCATAGGCAAGCTTTTGTTTTCCACGCCTTAGAAACTTTTTAGTCTTCAATCCTTGAGGTGGGCGCATTTTACTAGGTGAGCTTTTGTTTTTTGCCTTAGAAACTTTTTCAAGCCTCTGCCTTGAGATGGGCGCATTTTACTAGGTGAGCTTTTGTTTTCCACGCCTTAGAAACTTTTTAGTCTTCAATCCTTGAGGTGGGCGCATTTTACTAGGTGAGCTTTTCGTTTTTTTGCCTTAGAAACTTTTTCAAGCCTCTACCTTGAGATGGGCGCATTTTACTAGGTGAGCTTTCATTTTTGCCTTAGAAACTTTTTTCAAGCCTCTGCCTTGAGATGGGCGCATTTTACTAGGTGAGCTTTCGTTTTGCCTGAAAGTTGCAACGCTTGATCTTGATAGCTTGAGGGTTACTCGGACGCCAACCTCGGGTGCATACCTGCTATTTATAGCCGTGCTCTGACTTACTAAAAATAGTAAGTTCTCCGACTTTGCTCAAATTTTGCCAGCAGGTACCTTGAAGTGTGCTGACATGGGTGGGGTACTTTGTTTCGGCTATTTTTGGATTTTACCCCCTATAAAAGTGGAAACCCTAATTTGATTTGCATGTATCCCGAACGGTCTCCGTTTGACTTCGTTCCTTCTGCATGTCGTTCTGCTTGCTGGACTGGAGTGTTGGGCGGCTGCCGGAGTGTACCTGCTAAAAATAGAAACTGTCTGAAAAGTGACTCATCCACTGCCGGATGGTTTTGCATGTCATATTGCCTGCGGGATCTCAAAAAACCCAGAAAAACCCAGAAAACTGGTCTGCATGCATGCACTGGCTAAAAATAGTAAGTCCTCAAAACTCGATCTTCTCTGCTTGCAAGTCACACCGTTGCGAAGCTCTCGAAAAACCCATGAAGAAAAACCCGACATGCGTTGAAAAACACTGCATGCGAACCCTAAAAATAGCCTCCGAAGGCTGAACTCTGAAAGTGGTTGTCTCGGTTTGCATGTTACATCACTGCGAAGGTTTTGGAAAACCCAGAAGGATTCCCCAGACATGCATCTGAAAAGCTCATGTAGAAACCCTAATTTGGCTCTTAAAGCCTGAAATGCCAAAAATAGTAAGTCGTCTGATCTGGCTCAAAATTTACGTGTAGACAGCTTGATGTCACTCGGATGCAGTGGAACTGACAGAATTCCAAAATCTCAATAAAATAGTCCCAAGTTGAATACTTACTAAAAATAGTAAGTTGCCGGAATACAGTGAAAATTTAGGGGGACTCTGCTGGAAGTCTTCTGACTGCTGCTCTAAGCTTAGATTTCAATTTTATAACTCAGTCTGACCTTAAATAAGCCTGAAGGATGAAAACCCTAATTACACAGACTTGACCAATATTTCAACCCGGGTCAAACAACGGGACATCCCCGGAAGGACCAGAGACCAGAGAGAGAGCGAACCAAAGCCAAAAGACCAGAATGGAGCAAAATTTAGGGGGTCCCCATCTTGATGGGGTGATGTGTGAAAAAGGTCACAACAGGTCCCATTGCAGTAACTAGTGAAATCTTTCAAAAGTGTTCTACTACTTGATGTTTGTTGAGCCATTTCCCTTGGAAAGGAACTTTAACTACTTTAATGATTTGGTAGATACAAACTTCCTGATTCATTATGTGTTTGACTCTAGTTTCAATAACCTGATCCCCTTCTATTTGAGCATGCTAGGATTGATCTCTGCTGGCTTAAGTTCTTCTGCAATATCTAGTGTGTTCAACAAAGGTGTAAAGTAATAACACAAATTACACATTCAAAACTAGATGTAGACCATTGAGTTCAAAAGTGTTATCTCCAAACTTCTTAGTGAAGGTATATGGGCCCTACTGAAGAAGATGGATCTTGCAGTAAGCTACTATGAATCTGTCCTTTTGCAAATGAAACCATAATCTCTCAGCGTCTTTGAACTGCTGTGGCACTCAATGTTGATTATAGTGCTTCTTAAATTTAGCATTGACCTTTTGAAAAATGGTCCACACTACTGTTGAATGTGCTCAATGAACTTGGAAGTTTCACCAAATTTATTTTGAGCTGAAGGAGTTGTAGTTAATAGTGATGTGTGATGAGATATATCAATGGACACCAATGGTTGGAAACGCAAACGGACCTCAAAAGGGTTGTGTTCAATAGAGTTGTGAAGTTACAAAATTTTATGAATGGCTACTCAGGAGTTCAAGAACCAATGAACCCTCTATGAAGCCATGGATAGGACCAAGAGGGCATTCAAAGGAAGAAAGAATAAAACAATTAAAACAAACCATCTCACAGCACTAAGTTAATAGACCTCTGCATCAAGCTGGGTGCTACCTTAACCCAAGCTATTTTTAAGATAAATCCTTCCTTCCTAATATCGATATCATGGAAGGGTCTATTCAAACTGCCTAAAGAAGATGTTCCCCCAACTAGAGAGTGACAGAATCATCCAATCGCTGCTTAAGTATGAGTGGGCAATGGACCTCTTTGGATATGACGTCAGTAATTAAATTAAGGAAGTATGTTTTACCAAGTACCTTTCTAAATTCTAACCCTCTATTAATAATAATATTTGCATAGTTGAATATGACATATTTCAATTATTATTGTAATTCTGTATTATGCTATATGTGATTTCATAAATTTCAATGTGGAAAACTTTGAGATACAAAAAGCCACTGCTATTAAAATTTTGGGCCTCTCAAGAGAAACTTATGAAAGTATAATCAGAAAATCATATAAGAATACAATATGTCTTGTCTCTAGGCTTCTCAAATTCTCATGAGTTCTAATCCAAGACAGATTCAGAAGAATCAGTAATGGATAAAAAGATAGAGAACAATACTAGATGCGAACATAGAAGAGAGGAATTTAAAAAGACAAGGAACCAAAACATATGAATAACATATTAATATTAATAAGAAAATGACAGACACACAATGACGATGGAAAAAATCAAATCAATTCTCTCTACTAAAGGAGACAACAAAGTGATAAAGACAAAAGGCACTATAAGAATTAAATCAATTGAAAAAGACCAACCTCCAGTTGTTATGTAGGCCACTGTACCAGGACTGACAACCACACCTTCTGCATCATTTCCTGCTCTTGACTCTACTACAACTGGATAATCACCAGGTCCATCTGCTGCAACTACAGCAAAACCATCCTGCAATATGCAAACTGCAAAGACTGAGTACTTCATTGAGAACTTGACATGACTCTTACAGTGAAAGAAGGCAGCACAATCTTGCTATGTAAGCTGCATAAATTCAAAGCTTTCCTCTCTAATTATACCTGTATTTAAATATGAATTGCTAAAGAACTGAAAAGAGAATTTTCAAATTGCAATAGAAGTTTAGAGGTTTCAACTTTGCACAAGCATTGGTCTTCCAAACATAAGGGGAAAAAAATAATATGAGGTGTATTATTTTCAGTTTTTGTGACACACACCCTCTTCTAGAAATGTGAAAATCCATTACAAATTAGCTCTATTTATTTATTTTTGCTTATGTTTAGCTATGCTTATTCATTAACCTACAATATATATGACTCAAACAGGTTTACAAAGCAGATTCAAAATGCATATTTCACAAAAGATTATGTATGTATAAAAGATATCAGTACAATGTCAACAATTGAACTATTATTAAATTCAAATTAGATTCAACATATTATTAAAATAATGCTTTATATTGTAATAGTCAATTAGCTATTAGAATTAGGATAGACTTTAGGATTCTTCTTTAATAAAGTCAGGTTGACTTTAGTTTTTACCCTTTTGATTTGTGAGTTGTCTATCTTATCCTCTGAGGTGTCAGTCTTATCCTCTGTGGATAAGATATTTGTAATCCTATATAAGGATGTTTTTGCTTCTTATTTCTTAACAGATTTTTATGCAATCTTGCTTAACTTTGTGTGTCATGTTTTTGTAATACTATATAAGGATGCTTTTGCTCCTTATTTCTTAACAGATTTTTATGCAATCTTGGTTAACTTTCTGCGTCCTGGTTTTGTAATAAATATGTCCACGTACAGCCACTACATCTCATATATCATCTTTCAAATTACAAGTTTAATTAAATAAAGAATAGCAATAAAAATTAGTAACAAATAAACTATACAATTCCATCTCCATACATCCAACATTGTTATTCCATCTACAAAAACCACAGTGAATTCAGCTAGTATAAACAAAACAGAAATCACTTTAGTAGATCGACATATATCTATAAATTAATCAAAAATTAAATATTTATCCATTGTTTATTGGAACGAACTCTCCTATTTAGTCATTAACTTAACCATTCAATTACATCATATTCAGTTAGAGTTTTTCTATTCCTTCTAAGAGTATTGACAGCTTTGATTATTCTTTCTATTCTACAACATGCTACATGTATCTTCTACTCATCATATTGCTAGTACACTTATGCTCATACATTTAGGTTCAAGTTCCAAAAAACAAATGTGCATAATCCCTAGACAACACCTAATTCCCCAAGTCCATCCATCATGGACCACCTACATATCCCATCCAAGGAATCAAGGGCATGTAATTCTCCATGAAGACCGTTTGCACTATGGATATAGAGAATTTGTCAATAATAAAGATTATATCATTTTGATTTTAATTTCAACCTAGATCTCAAATTGTAGGCATGCAAGCCTTTCCAGATTAACAACCACCCAGCCAATGTCCTATTCAGCTACACCCACAAGGCATAAATAGCATTAACATGCATTAGGAACAAGGAAGAATTGTCTTGAAAACATCAGGCACATAACCTGCAGACTCTCGATGGTCCAAATTGTAAAAATGATTTATTATTACTTTTAAAATACTTTATCCTTAAAAACAATTGGAGTTTCATCTTGTCTTCCAACATGGAGGTACATTAAGGCTTTCATTAATTCATCAATATGCCTATATACCACAGTTCCCCCACTAGGTTTTAGTTGTTCCCCTAAAAGAGGATGCCCTGAGGAAGGGAGGGCAGGGATAGAATGTCCCCTCCCTGTTTCCAAAATTTTCAAAAAAAGGGTATGTCCCGAGGACACCCCCTCTCGAAGGTGAACATTCTTTGAGAACATCCCCCATTTGGGAACACTAGGGGGGCACCAGGGTGTCCATCCTAATGTCCCCTATGCCCAGTCAAGGTTTAAAAAAATAGTTGAATATATTAAAATTTCAAAAACCCCTAACATTTCTAGTGGTCCTTACAAGCCTTTTAAGCATCAAAAACATTTGCTAAAACTCTATTTGCCCTATCTTCCCTCATTTCATACTTTCTCGTTTGTATTTAGCCATTTCATGAATTTTTTTTCAGTCACAAACAGCAGGGTCATCAAGTGTTGTTAGCAGGTTTTCTACATTGTTCCAGCTTATTGCAGGTTCAGTATTCACTACTATGAGCACATTGTTCTTTACAACAGTGTTAAAAGCAGATTTTTCCTATGTTACACCAAGTTTCTGGAATGGGGATGGCAAGGAACGGGACGACAGTTTTTGGAGGCCATTTTAGGGTGCAGCAAAGGATGGTGAAGGGAACAGGTGACAGCTATTAATAAAATAGGGAAAAAAATTAAAATATAGAAAAATTTCAAATATTCATGTAACATTGATAAGGCATTTCCTTAATACATAACATTATAGTTGAATTGAAAGTTCACATGAGAGTTGAACAAATTAACAAAATTTAATTGCTTTCATAATTCATTGTCAATGTGCATATGATATATATAATATAAAATTAAAAAATACAACAAAATGCCCAAAGGCTGAAAGTTTAAACTAAAAAATGACAAAAACATAGAAAATGTGCTGCTGCCCTGAGCTTGCAAAGAACTTGTGCATTCAATGAGCCTATCTCCCTTGTCTTGGGATTGTAATGTTTGACACAAGCAACAACAAGTTCTTGACTTTGTATTGAGACCGGAAAGAAGGCTGCCTCAATAAGACCACTGTTTCAAAGTCTTCTCACTAGCTTATTCCCTTTCTGAGTGTGTTCTTCCAACTCTTTCTCAGACATCGACATGTCCCAAATTGGTATCCTTGATCTGAGGATATTCAACATTCGTACACTAGTTTGGAAAGAGATCCCACCATTTGGAAATGATGATGCATTTTGATGAGAAAGGTACCTCTCATCACTGGTTAAACACTTTGAAAATTTGTTGCCCCTAAAATCTGATAGAAAACTTATTCTTTTAGGACCAAACCAGCACCTTTTTATGACTAAAAACTGATGTTTTTCCACTGAGATCCTAATTGTTCTATCACTGAAAACTGTTGCCTTATGCTAAGAAAAATCAATTGATTGTCATATATGTTGAGAGCATTAAAAGAGACCTCAAAATGTGTGTATTAGAATTTGAAGATGTTAGTTTTTAATGATCAGATATATATGAACTGAAAAACAATCAGATTATGCAGCACATAAGACAATAGACACAGCAAGATACCCTGGGGAAACCCTCCAACCTGAGGGAGAAAAACCCAGCCAATATATCTCTTATATATTGATAGAATAAGAGCAGAGATCTGCTTACAACTTAGGCATTACAAAATGCCGATTTGATACAATGAATAATAACACCTCTCTTAGATGCGAAGATACAAATGAATATATTTCTCCTTATGATCGATCTGCTGCTACAGATAATGATCTGCTGCTGAGTGCGAACCTCTTCTTCTGCTGGGCGCGAACTTCTTCTTCTGAGATATGCAAACTATGATAATAAAACTTGATTATCAAATGAATGTATATCGACTTGTATATATATGCACAAGGGAGAAGATACATGACTCTTCATGGAAGGAGGTCGGCCCAAGAGATATGACTCTTAATATTACCAAGTCGGCCTTCAAGCAAAGGACGTGGCATTTAGAAAATCGTGCCACACAAGGTCAGCCCTTTATTTAATAATTAAATATTAATTATAATTAATCATATAAATAATGCATCATGATTGAGGCACCTCCTCAATAAATCGACTTAAGAAGAATTCAAATAGCCAAGGGCTATATTTGAATTTGTCTTCACAAATCGTGTCTAGAAGTGATTCGTCCAGACGCTGAACATCAACAGAAGATCCACTGTCCTATAACTGAAATCTCTGCCATCTATATAACCAGGACCTAGTCATTTGTGAACCACAAATAATAAACTATAAGTGTTTATTGTTAAACATAACCAGGATCACTCTTATAACATGAAATGTTTCCTTGCTAATCTCATACTTAAAGCCAATTGGTTCTATGTGTGCAATGTCCATTCCACGTGATCAATACCTGTTTCAAATCTGTGATTTCTATGTATCAACATAGATTTGGAAAATATTATGGGAACCAGTTTATTGTTTAAAATCCAAAACAGATAATAATCAAAAATGTAAAATTTATGTTTTGAAAATGATCCTTTATGAATAATCAAGAGGCAGTTACTATTAACTGTCATGAAGAATCCAAAACAACATGCTCAGGCCATAAATACAATGCATGGATGCATGCAGAAAGCATGTCGTGTGTATGTAAAAGCATTTAGGTGTCAACTTATTCGCATGACACTAACAATATACCTGTTGGCGTAATAACTAACACCTTTGTTGTATAAGTTAAAACGGACAGCTATGCACACTACATGATGAGTGCTCTTCAAATTAGGAGGGGAAGCTCCCTTTTTTGCCGGTATGCGTTCTAAAAGTAAAGTAATCTAAACCTATCTTTTTCGACTCAGCTGTGAGAGGCACAAGGTTAAGGAAACCAAGGACGTTGCAGCTAAGGGTTTTCTCTAGTTTTGCAGGTCTTAACTACAACTAAAACTAAATACTTTATCTATCCAATTTCCTCAAGAAAACGGAGCATGAGGAAAAGGAGCAGGAATGGTTTTACACGATAAACCGGGTACAGATTCACAACGTGAAGGCAAGGTGGCACAACAATTTGCTTGGTTGAATAGGCTTATTATCACACACATCTCACGATAAGCTTTAGGTACAAACTCTTCAACATGAAGGCAAGGTGGCACAACAATTTGCTCAATTCGAATAGGCTTATTGATAACAAAACATAAAGGATAGCCAACTAGGACAGTAAATTGCATAGGCGAGACACGCGTACAATCTACGTTCAAACTAGCCACTATATTTAGCTAAGTTGAGCATTCACCATAATAATTGCATGAAACCCAAGTGGCATAACAATTCATTATCAAAACAAATACTCATGAACAGATACAAAAAGGTAATATTACAGGCAAGGTGGGCACAACATATATTACTCTCTCGTGCAAAAGTTATTTACAAATGAGCTGAAAGATCTTATTTATAGACATCAAAGGCATAGGCAACCCTAAAATCACCTTGAGTCAACTACAGTCTTGCAATGCATGCAAGATCTTATTGCTAAACCCTAATAAAGGAAACTATACAGTTAACTGGAAAGCTAACATCAGTTAACCAATACAAACAATGCTAACTAGACAAAGTGCAACATGCACATCCTTATTGAAAGAAAAACTAACTGATAACTCAGTCAACTAACACTAACTAAGAGTCCATCCTCCTACGAAGATATCTCCAAGAGTGAGATAGGCGTGTCTGATGTCAACAAGGAAAACTCAAAAACTGACGTTGAGTTAAGTGTTGCTCGTGACTCATCCTCGTAAACAACTGCAGGATCTAATTGGACGTCTACTCTAAGTCCTCTCCATTTACCATCTCCTCTAGGAATTTATCGATGGTATCATCATCTGGCACTTTGACACTATCCACGATGATCAACTATCTGTCCAACTCCTTATCTCCATCCTGGATTTCCCTCTAACTATGTCTAACCTCTGTGGTCACCTTCTTGAAACTGATAGTCAACATTGAGAACTCCTCCAATTTGGACGCCTCTGGGTCTCCACCTAGGTTACCACGAACTAGCTCTTCGAACTCAGCCTGAACTGCCTCCAACTTGGCGTATGTACCATCCTCACGCCGATAATGACATGGGATCTGGGTGATGTATTCGCTAATAAATCGAAGAGCTATAGCAACCTTCTCCTAAATCACGCCCATCTTAGCAAAAACTCTGTCATAAGTTTCCACTCTGCAAAGATACAACTCTCTCCAAGTGAAAACCTTCCTTTTATCTTCTAATGCCTCAATGGCGTCATAGGCACTTGCAAGCTATGATATAAGAATCAGATCCTTCGGCTTACACTCGGCTACGAAGATCTTGAGCTCCTAAATCCTCTGGCGAAGACTATGTGCGTCAACCCTCAACTCATACAGCTCTGTAAGAGGGTGTCAACCAACAATGATGAAGTCCTCAATCCAAGTATCTAAAAGCTTTCCTCGATTAATCAAGTAGCAAATCCTCTGTTGATCTACGGCGGTCTCTCGAAGTTGTGGGAGTAAAGGTGATTGTCCCTCATTTCCATGAAGCAAACTCAAGATGTACATGCGGAGTTGCCTACGTTCAGCCTTGAGAGCTGCCTTATCTTCACTATCCTTCATGACACGTTCCTCCAGATTACTCGCGACGACCCTGAAGAGGCTCACGTTGGTGTGTCGAGTACTCTTACCTAGATTTTTTTTGACGAAGGTAAAATCACCAACATCAACTTCATCTAAGTTCTTGCCTTCTGGAGGTGTAGCAACCTCTATGATGATCTCGGCTTCAAGATTCTTTTCAATGTTGACCTACTTTCTGGCCCTCTTATTCAACCTGTTCTGATAAGGTTCACCAAACTCAAACAAGTCAAGCTCATACGAAGGCATACGCCTCTCTTCCCAATGACCTCTCGAGCCAAGATGAATAAGCAATGCTATCCTCTCGAGGTGGAGCTGCTTCTACTGTGTCAACTACTGGCGGATCCATTGGTATGAAGGTCTCGTGTACCAAAGACTCAGGGTCCGAATCAATATCTATAGGAGACGACTGTGGTGAGAAAGGTGGACCTGGAGATGACGAACCAGCCTCAGCCTGATTTACCGGTTTTGCTAAAACTGCTGGCTCTAGCGGAACTACCGCCTCTGCCAGAACTGGAAGTACTGGCTCCACAACTGGAAGTACTGGCTCTCTCTCAACCTGTTTCCTCTTGGTGATGCTCTTCCCTTTTGAATTTAACCCAATCTTAACCCCTTCAGGCGACTTCAAGATAACCTTGACTCGAGGCTTCGCCCTAGAAGTAGAAGGCAAAGAAGAAATCACCACTGCTGGCAGCTCTACAACTGGAATCACCCTTCGCTTCCGCTTGCTCTCAAGGAAGTACATGCTTGTTTTAATAACTGACCTAGACAAGTCCTTTACTAAATTATTCACTGGGACATACCAATCAAGTTGGCGAAGTGGCTGGCGAGCGACTTGGTCTTTAATGAATGAATTGAGAAGTATCTCGCCATCATCATCAGACAAATCCTCCACATCTTCTGACAAGAAATCAGCAATCTATGGGAGAGTAAGCCTACAATAATGAAGTCGACGCACCTCAAAGTCATCCTCACAGTTGACCCAGAAGTCCTCAAGCGCTGCCGAATGTGAAATGTTTCGCTCCAACCTTGCTAAATAATGACCCAACAGATCATAAGTACGCCTCTGAGGAAAACACTCGAGCTGGAGCTTCTCTAACTCGTTTGCCATTAGATTGCAATCGGCAGTTGTTTTGCACTTGTAAATACTCAATCCGAAAGGAAAGGTGAAAGTTGGCTTATGTCGATTGCGAAGCTCATAAACTCCATGAAAAGAGCCTTGTCCAACGGGTACCTCGGTAGCATTAGAGGCTCTCCTATATATCCATACACCCGGATATATGTGAAAGTAGGGAATTGGATGAACCAATCCGCCCAACTCTCCATTGTTGATTGTGCCTCTGAGGAAATTCTAACATGCATCTCATTGTCTAAATCTCTAACTGTCCTCATAAGAAAGTGATCGTTCACTGGTCTAAAGTCTTGTTCAGCTTTCGAAAACTCCAACTGAGAGTAGTATTCGTGCACTCGCTGAACGCCCAAAACTCCATTGGTATTCAATAGTCTAAAGCTGCCTTGAAATGCAACCAAGTAAACTAGAAAGGTCACCATGTGGAATTCGTGCATCTTAAGGAACTCTGTAATCTGCTGGTGAAGACACTCACTAATAAACATTGCCCAGTCAAAGGTTTCTTTCTTATCAACAACTCGAGAGATGAGGTAGAACATCCATGGTCGGAAAACGCTTGCGTCTTCTTGACCTGATAACCGGTTGAGTAAAGTTATCAAAATGGCAATCTCATCCTTGAACTCACCACACCCAATTTTCTTTGGCATGTTGGTTTTTTGAGCTTTTAACCATCGTTGAGCTACTTTCTTCTGCGATTTGTGTCCTCCCATATTCTGTCACAATCTGGAATGGATACTGCAAAATGATCTGAGCATGAAGGAATAGAAAAGCATTTTTCTACATCCCTCAGTTTAAGGCTACAAACAACCCTTCCATTCGTCGACCTGATTTGTCTGGTAGATGAGTCATAATGCTTGACACAAGCAAGTACGAACTCGAGGTCAAAGACTGAGATGGGAATGGATGCCGCTGCAAGTATCCCTGAACGCTCAAGGTTCCTGATTGTAGTACTGTTGGTACCCTCCAATGTATTTAGATTGATGATGAGATAAACATGACTCAAGTCAGTATCAATAGTTTTCAGAAAATTATGAAGAAAGACCTATTTGGCCTTATAATCTATGGGATTGTATTGCATTCTAAAAAACTAGATTTTTTATGGTAAAGTTGGGTATGTTCGGACAACTTTGG